>QNGE01001134.1:46991-170355 GCA_008508345.1 Paragonimus westermani | reverse complement strand
GCCTATCCACCCTGCTGTATGCAGCAGATAGGGTGACCCGGTTTATACTGCGAGACAGCCGATGCAGTATGGAATTGTTTGTGTTGTGAGTATTCATGGTTGTGTGTGGGCTGAGATACTGCCAGGACGCCCAGACCTAGACATGATAACGATTAGGGTTCTCAACCAAAGCCTTTGGCTCAATAGCCTGTACCGCAAGGCAGTGGGTGTGTGGCGGTGTACCAGAAATGGTATGTTTTTCGGGAAGAGATGCCAACCAGCTTCCAACCCCCAACCTGGAGGACCAGGAGACTGTGGTTTCTCAGACCTCTACCTGTTGGCCTGCCTGGCATGAGTAACTCTGTCCAGTTTAGCCCAAAATGTCATCGAGATGCGCAAGCCGTTACACCACGTCAAGGTCCAATCTCACCGTGACGGTAGTTTACCATCTCCTGTAAACTTGGTGAGGGATTAATTTTCGAAAATTTATGCTTGTGGCCAGGTCTCTTTTGCTCAACGCAAGCTCCTTACTATTCTGATAATGTTCGTTTCCGTTGTAGTGTAAAAGTGATATCATCCTAAGTGTTCAACATCCACAGGTTTCCACATCACTCGCTCTGCATAATGGCCTTCCCGAGCTGACCAGTTTGTTTAACATACAGTCCTTATAGTTCGTCAATTTCGAGTGTATTGGATTTTAATTTTCCAAACCTGAAGAAGCAAGTCATTAACAGTCTTTGGATTAGCGTCCCGTGACCACTGATTAGCAGCAAAGCCCCTCCTAAATCCCAGTCTCTATACCAGTTTAAAGTTACGTTAAGCCATAATCTGACGTGGTCGCTTCGTACTAACAACAATTTACCCATGTAGGAATATCCACAATTCATGTTGCACTCAATATCGTATTCAACTCTGTATAATCCTATTCCCTGTCTTGTGAATACACACCAACTCTCCCAGTGATTACAGTGCTCTCTCTACACTTCCCTTGGTCTTTCAACCAAAGAGTAAACATTTTCCCCGCTCTATGAGACTTTTGTCAAATCATTGTTCACTGATAGCAGTATTTATCGTTTCAGTCATAGTGCATTTATTGTTTACAACGTTTTACTGCCTTGTCTTTCCAAAAATTTGTCCAATTCCAGCTATCCGCTTCGGTTAAAACTCTCTAAACGTATATTCATATTTTTAGTCAGGTCCCTGTATAACTCTTGGTACACCCATAAACATGCTTATGATTTTGTTGTTATCTTTTACTGATCACCGTTTCTTATTAACTCCGAAATTTCACACAAGAATTGACTGTAAAGCCACATCAATAATTGTGCTTTGGCTGCTGAAAACGTGGCTATGCAAGCGCTGAATATTCGCCTTCTAGGGTGCATCAAGTAAGATAATGACGGCAATCGTGTAACGATGCACGGATTGAAAGTTTTTTTTAAACCTCAATTCGTGCTCCTCGAACAGTTTCAATCTCGTTTGGACTCACCGAGTAGTCGAAGCTCATTTCCAATAGACCAACTTTGTCTTACTAGACGTGATCCAGTACACACTTTCAGTGTTCATGCAAACCTTACTTGTAAATTGATGCTTAAAACGACGGATTTCAGCTGCAACACGTCCAGTTCGGCTTGAGGGATAGAATTCATCTCACGGCCAGTTTGCATCGGCTAAGATCATAGAAGCATCCACTGTAATTGATGACGGTGGTTGGTTTGATCCCGGCGCGTCCAGTTGGTCTGGTGGCCAGCTCCCACTGGTCGCAGGCGCACGATGTCAACTTAATTCCAAAGTGACTGTTAGCTATAAGTGGACATTACAGTTGGGATAAAAAGATGAATATCCTAGTCTCAGTTTTGTAAACGAGCCTCATGACACCAGTTGCCTTGTAAATCATAAATGGGCTAATAAGATCGAAGTTGTTGGCTCGACTACGTATTAGGACGTATTCTTCTGGTAGCCTTAAAGGAGAGTGGGAGTGTCGGTTCGATAATGATTGTCATGAATTAATAGTGGCGTCTATTGTCCCAGAACCTGGTGTATGACTTTCGGACTTTCGTTCGCACACGACAGTACGTCATAGGTTGAACATTATGGACTTTTCAACCAACTCCTTCTGGACGGAAGCACTAGCCTTGAGTAACACTCATGGTAGAATAGGTCGGTAATGCATGAATTGTCAAGCCTGTCACATTACAATTCAGATCCCTAAAATGATCGGGATTTGAACCGCGACAACGCTTTCATCAGACAACCTTGTTGACCACCGTATCAGTGACTTCACACCAGGCACCTCAGAACTGTCACCTTCAGGCGCTCTCCCACATTCGTTACGAGTAATTCAATCCACGGATCAACAGTCGAAGTTAACAGCAAAGAGCTACCGTATTTTCTCTCTCTAGGCTATCGGGCAATCTCGTCAAAACCCAAGAGTTAGGCTTGAGGTTAGTTGTTCTTTTTGAGAACAACTGATTGAAAAGTCTATGTGAATTTGAAAGCAGCAATCAGTTGTGTGAGAGCGTTAACTTACACTCCGTACTCCCCTAATCTGTTGGTTACACAATTACATTAATCATTTGTTTTACAAGCACCACTCATAGGACTAATGGCTGAATGGATAAAAGCTTCGGCTTGTAGGGTGAGAGGTTGCCGATTCGAGTCTCACCCAGAATATCAGAGGCTTGTGACACAGGATCCGTTTGAAGGTGTGCATCACGAAGCAACTGTAGACAGCTGCTTTCCCTACAGATTGAGATGGCAAATGTTCTGTCGGAATTCATGCACCAGAGGCTTATCAGAGTCGAAAGACTGTCTTGATCGACTTTTGGTGGTTCTACCATAAATCCTATCGAGCACGCGCAATCATGAAGAGGAACAAACGCCCATTCAAGGTTGTTAATCCGAGGAAGATGAGCCATGGACACGTAGCGTCAGGTGATGATGATCCAATGTAGTTAAATGAGTGAATCAAATAGGCTACCGTTCGTAAGAAAAAGTCGGCCAACTTGGGAAAAGAAGAAATGAAAACAGGCACGCTAACAAAGGTTACACTAATATTATCACCATCCCTTCGCTTCTGTGATTATCTCCGGGGGCAAGAAATGTTAGCAACCGGAGGTGAACTGTGTTTACCCAGACCACCATGGTGTTTTCTACTTATGGAATTTTCCGTATGATTCAGTGTGTCATTCGCATGAGAAACTCCGCTAGGTTTAGCTAGTTGGCTCGAAGAGCTAGTGAACCGGCGCTAGTGGTGTGCTTCATGCTGGGAAGTTCACATCAGTCCTTCGAATGCAGTTGTTTACTTAACAAAGATCGATAAATACCTTTTCTAAATTTCTTTGGTGACATCGAACATCTGTTTTGTAAACTCATCACTTGTGGCCGATATGTAAGCACGTACACCATGGCCCCAAGTTGCCAGTAGGAATCAGTGTATGCTGATCAGTGGTGGAAGTTCGTAGATTCAGGCCATTTCAAGCAGAACACTACCAACACTCGATCCCACCCTTCGCATTCAGACAAACCTTTCGGTTTTCTCAGTGCGAAAGAATGCACTAGCCTTGAGTTTCGCTCTTATCAAGGCCCATCAGTAATGCGTTGTTGTTAACACGCTAGTCTCACAAACACGAGAGTCAGAGTGCAAACTCCGATCCGAACAAAGATGTCCACTACTGATTAGCTCCAGTGGAAGCGAAACTTGAACCTAGCGGCACAAAATCAAGGCACGCTCTCGGTTAAGAAAAGCAGCCCACAATCACTCCTAACTCACTCTGCACTCGTAACCTGGCATCACGCTAAATGTGTAATTTTATGCTGGATTACTTGAAGTATGTTGGATGTCATTGTTTCGCTGTGTGGCTCATATGGATACGGTGTCGACAAGGCAGCTATAAAAAGTGAGTTGCTAACGTGCTGTAAGTAGGTAAATAAAAACTTCGGGCGGTCATGAGTTCACTGTTCTACTCGAGACTGAGCGCTATTTTGGTGAGATATCGTTCAATTTTTTCGACTGTGCTAGTTTCCTTATTTTAAGGTCCGAAGCCCTACACTTTGAAATCCTATTCGATGCACATGAACTGGACGGATTCTCACTCACCGTTGTGAAGATGATGCCATTGGTCATTTAAGGTTTCTATAACGAACCGCAATCGCACTAGGTTGATAAACCTTTCAAATCGACATTATCATGAAACACTCGATGGACATTACCGGCTTTATGAACTACCTGTAAGTCCCGTTTACAGGAGGCCGTGAATCGTTTATCAACGGCCGATTCCAGTCTCACTGGAATCCAAATATCGTCGAACTTTCGCCAGCGTATCCATCTACTGAGGTAGCATGTAAACCTATAATTGATATGTGAAAAATAACTGCTAACAACTCAGTGGACCACGGTGCCGAATTACCATCTATTAATCAATCAGCTTAACTCACTACCATTCATGCTGAGCATCCCATATTTAGCTATCAATATTCTTGACTGTTTCCCAGTCAGCATTCAGTCATTCAATACGTGAGTGGGTAAGCTTCCTTTGATCATGGTACGCGGAAAATCAGCGTCCTTAATCGTGCTGGAGAAGTTCGAATGAAGGACAAAAAGGGGTCAGTTCCTTTTTTAGTAAATTGCACTATTCTTCGAACCGCCTTGCGCTTTCATGAAGTAGTCCATTTGACAACCTCTGGCTGGTCTATCCGAAGCACATATTTCTGTTGCTCTGTATTCACGTGACCAAACTTTGATGCATTCTTCTAAAGACTAAGGGTTTGGAATCAAATGGAAACCCTTGAATGTATTCTGTAACCACGAATAGTTGGGCATTTTGTGGGCCGTAATTGGTACGACTTCTTGACATACCATAAAGACTAAGCAATCTTAGCTAAACAGTTTGCAAGTGGTAAAGCAAACCTATTTTGTTCATCGAAGCAGGCATCCTGGATGGTTAAAATCGGAATCTACTGGGTTACTCCTTTATATTATGACCAGTAATTAGGTTTTATGTACTACGAATTATCAGGTGTATACTGTCTCGTGAGCCTGCGTCAGCTGCACTGTTCCCCAGGAAGGCTATTCCTTGACGTGGACTATCCTGTTGTACAGTCTCCGAATTTCACCTACTGACCGTCAAGTTGTTCCCCAGTGTCAAAGCCAGAATATACACTGAGTTTACCCGCAGATTAAGCTTTGATGCCTACACAGATGACTTACATCAAGGTAGAGAGATGTAAACACTGTGTTCACTCCGAGTAAAACACAGGAACTTTAGAACAATTCAGCCTTTTTAGGGTAACTGCGGTAGAATGTCTGTCTCGAGTTTACTTGAGTGACCTTCATCTGTGTCTAATGAGTGGCTGGTCAATCTCCCTTGGTTTCTAAGTTGACTGTTTTACTCACACACTCTATGCTGAGCGGTTCGATATGAGTGGGAGCAACTATTGCATTTATTCTTATAGGTTCGTTAAAAACATGCGACATCCGTGAATGAGGAAAGTGACGTCGATTACCACTCTACTGGCTGGTGTCACACCAAAAAAGCATGTGCGGCGCCTGACCGCAGCACACCTTACTGTACCAGAAATCTCAGACTGCTAGAAAACTCTCCGATATTGCATGAACGTCTCAGAATTATAAACGTTTCACGGCATCTTCCGGCCTAATGGTAATTGAGGTCGGTCTTCGTGCACCATGACAGGTTAACAGTTTCTCCAAAATCGTTGTTGTTCTTCGCCGTATGTTCTTCTGGTTGTTGCGGGAGTTGCCTCCATTATTTACTGTGTTTCGTGTAAATTGCCTTTCAGAAATTGATTGCAAAGTCTAGACTTCGATTCAAACTCTAGCAACAACATGAGCCACAGGTACTAACGGCCGATTGGTGACCCATTGGTCGAACACCGCGCAGCCATTCGACTGACGCTGTCAAATCCACGCTTGAGTCGACCGCCCAAACGCGTTACAGCCAGGTCACCTACTGGTCCAGTCTCTGTGGCCAGAGCGACGTCAAAAGTGTCCCCTGATTGGTTAGTATTTTGACCAAGTAACTCGTTGGCCTACCCAGCCTGACACCCCTTATTTTCGGTCACAAGAACATCTGCGACATGGTTTCCAGCCCAGTATTTGGTCACTTCGTTGCGTACGGCGACGACAAAAACACAGAAATTCCTTGCCTGATGCTTACACTTCAGACTAGCTTACTGTGTCCGAGTTGGTGAAGTAACAACTCCACCCCACCCTGGCCCATATGGTGTACTGATTGCATTTTAGCATTCTGTCAGCCAAGCTATTCTTCCTTCCAAGTATCAGATCACTGTTAAGGTGATTGTTGTTGGCTTGATTTTGTCCAGAGTTTGCGTGCCGTACATTCCAATTCATCTGTTTCACGGAACTCCCATCTACTAGTCAGTAATTTCGTGTAATATTGATCTTGTTGTTGCTAGCTTCACTTGCAGACCGAGCGGTTTTAATGGTATATCTTCACCTTACACAATCACAGAACCATACAGATAACCCACAACAGCAAAACTGTCGAATGCTGTGTAAATTAGGGACCCATTTGAATGTTGTGAACATGTAGTAGTAATGTAGTAGTATCTAATGTAGTACACACAACAACGCTCCACAGATGCTTTGTGTTTTGTTTGTACCGCATCCTTTCCTGTGCCAGACTAGCGTAGAAAACGGAAGTCTCAATGACACTCAAAAGCCTCTCAATTCACAGATGAGGTGTATGGCTCAGAACTCCTACTACCAGAGTTTAGTGAGAAACCTGACAGACTGCCCAACCTACCCACTGCGGTTAACACGCGATAAGTTAGTGATACTGTATAATGTGCACCTTCGTTTATGAATCATATAGCATGACTAGTACGCTATGCTACTAAAGGTTAGGTCTCAACATCAGGGAGACGAGGGAACAGAAGCTACGATTAAAACTGTTTGTATGTGCTGTGTGTCATGTTACCAAGATGAATGACGATACACTACTGCCAACCGGACACGGATACACAACAGCGATACAAATGAGTGTTCGCGTTCGTTGTTTTATGTTTCCACATACCTTGCAGTGAATTCCGTGAAATAAACAACTCAGGCCAAGCGTCTTCTGGTCACAACCATACTATAGCACCTGTATCTTGTCACTCGTCCAATGTAAGGAGAGCAACTACTGACTCGATAGCCGTATCCAAGCAATCAAAGTCACCAACATTTGCTGACGTGATAACTAAAAGTGCGATCCACCTTCTGTTACGGAACGCATCGTTCCAAAAGCTGTTGATACGTGTAGAAACATGCTCAAAACAACTAGGACCAGACTAAACGTGTTCAACATACAATCGCTTGGCCTATTCAGCCTCATTGAGAGTAAGCCACAATCGCTAAAGTTATAAGAAGCGTTGGAAGGCTCTTCTTGATAAGCATATCAGAAAGTTGAGTATTGTCATTGTTTGCATTACGATTTTACACCGACCCCGTCTGAATACTGACTCGAAAGATGGTGGCTTTCCAAGGCTACTCAATGTCCCATTTAGTGACAAAATTGTACAGCAAATATTAGTGCTACAGCAAGCCACGCTTGTTACGTCTGAAATCTCAACCCGATTGCGTCCAGAAGTTTAAAAGTCCAATAAGACCTTCCCGAGTGAGCGCAACTCTCCAAATCTAGATAGAAGACAAGCACATTAACAATCACAATATTCCATCTCTCGAGTTTAAGAATAATGTTGCCAGTTCATTTCATAGGTTAAACCAGTGGAAAACGTAGAGTAGCTAAATCTGGGCTTTCCGCCAAATCTTGCTACCTAGGCCTGCTCAGTTGGTACTCATTGCAGTAGCTAAACATTTGCAAGTGTCGTTTTTTTATTCAGTGCATGACTGCCACCTATAACCGACTTCCAGGTGGTATCAGCTTTGCCGTATACCAATCTTGTAAAACCGTGTTGGCTCTTCGTGAACTATGTGATACTCCAAAGTTATCTTCCACCCAGAATTATTTTGAAGTTTTAACTAATGGCTTAACGACCACTTCAGTTTCTGAAGCAAAAAACGAGATGCGGTGGCAGCACGAGGACGTAAATAGAAAAGCTGGACCAGCTCTCCAGAAAGAAAAGCATACTGAAACCTAAGCGATCAAAATTAAACTCGCAAGAGAATTATTTTGTTGTGACCTCCATGCAGTGCTTGTACCGTAACACGGAATCCCGTCTCAACAGAATAAAAAAGTCTTGAATGGTGTGAGATGTGTTAAGAGTACTCGTTGTCGGTATAGCGGAAACTTGATACACGACAGACATCAAAGACAAGGAAATTAGTACACTGGCTGTTTACCGCTATGAACCCTGGTATGTGAAGTCTAGATGTGTACTACGTTGTGTTCATAGCTGGCTCAAGAAACCGGCCATACACGTTTCGGTCATTCCGAGCTCGCCTAAAACCGTATGGTGCACTGTGCACTTTAACCAATCATCCAGTTGTTTGATTAATGGGGCATACTGGCCCCCGTCTGCCTCGCCGGTTAACAACCGCTTATTTGATGCTGTACGCAGTCCGACCACTGCAGAATTTTCACAGATACAACTCCCTGATGAATTTAATCACCCCTAAATTGATTTCCACACTAGTTAGTTTCATGCTAAACTTGCATCAGCTGTCTTTGAATTTCACGATACAGTTATCAATTCTTACCTAACAGAAAATGTCAGTGAGGTCGCGTTTTCAAGAGGCCCTCGGAAAACTACAAGGCTGGACCATATTCTAACTAAAGAAAACATTATTAATGACCCTCAGATCAGTGCCGTCTTGGTCGTAGTCATCGCTGAGTCAATATCATTCAATTACTAGGCTAAATTGAGATATTCGATTGACTCAAAACTTTGTAATGAATTTTCAGAAGGCGAACTAGAAATCCTTGGACAAAGAGCTTAGCAATGTGTTGGTTTGATGACTGGGCGTGTCCATCACTCGGTGATCATTGGCAATTTACTGTGGTTGCTGTTACATAAACTGTTGAGGTATACGTTTTTATCAGGCAACCCAAACGACGGAAGTGCAATACACCACTTCAGCTTGACCACGTATTCTTTAGGGAGAACTGAAAAAGCGTACGATGAATACTGTACAGTCGGTAACCGGGCCACAAAAGTTGTGCTAACAACATACATCAGTATCAGCTAGATTTGACCAACACGTTTCGTACCAATCCAAAACTGTTATATAACACTGTTGTGTCCATCACCAAAAGCCGGTCTAGCAGTCTCTCACTTACCCCACAGAGGTGGGATGCCAGTCTCAAATATAGAAGCCCTCAATGCTATTGGCAACAAATAGCTGGATGTGTTGGCTGCCAACCCCACAGAGTTAGTGAACACATCCACAGATATCATGAGAACAATTGCCTTTACACTATAAAGCATGTTTCGAAAACCAAAAACGCTTTACGAAAATAAGTCTCTGGGTCGCAACCTCATCTCACCCATGATATTAAGAGTGAGCTAAACAGTGGATAAGGTTGTTTCGTGAACTTTTTAATCGATCCTTCCGAGAAGGTAAACTTCCCAAAACCTGGAAGATGCACCCAGTGTTACCGGTCTTTAAAAGCGGTGAGCGCAATCAGCCTGGCCATTCGCAGGCCGACTGTATTACTGTCGGTTGCCACGAAGGGCTTACTGAGTTCGACCGGCAACATGTTATTCAATTTACACCGCTGGATTCCGGGAAGGATTCTCATGTATTATCAGTTTTTGTTGATCGAGAAGACCGGACAAAGTCGTTTGGTGAAGACAAACAGGTATTAGTGGAACATATTGTCATGTTGTTCCAACGGTCCTTCTTCCAGTTAATTTGGTGATCCCGCACGATTCTTCAATGTTCTCAGGGAAAGTCTCCGGATACACGTTAACCGTTTTCTGGCAGACTACGTGAACATCATCCTGTGTAGTTGAGCGGTGGTGCGGTTAAAAAGGTTTCAAGCGTGATTGTTACTCATTTGACCGACTCTAATCATTTTGTCAGTAAGAAAAATGTCTTCCGGATTGTTTACTGAGTATCAAGAAATCGATCAAAAATGACAAGATTCTGAGTGTTGACCGTTGCGAAGGCCAGTAGCATCCGATTACGCAACCCTGACCTCAGTGATCAGCAGAAGTTCGTGTGGACACTTAATCTTCCCGAGTCTACAGTGAATTAATCTCACAGTTTGCAACAGTGATTGCGCAACTGATACCAAAAAGCCGTCCATAACCTCTTGACCGTTTTCCTGACTAACCATAGTTACTGTTCACATACTTACTGTGTTGTAATTAGTTTGCTGAACAAACAAAGAAAACTAGTCCTCTTCGCTACTTTGTCGTTTGTATGACAAATTCAAGTGCATATAAATATCCTTAGTTTCGTTCACTTTAAATTTCCCATAAATTTTATAAATTATTTCAGGAATTCAGAGATCTCACGTTTGGACGCGGTTTGCCGCGCCGCCCACTATACCATGAAAGTATGTATATACTATATTTATGCTCTACTGGCTACTATGGATATTGAGTTCGCGAACCGCACTGGTATCAGTTGGCGAATATATTAATCCTTTCTTTTTTAACTCAAAACGACACTAAGTGGGAACTCGCCGTTTTAAAAGTAGCCGATTCCAGGTTTGAAAGTTCTGGGTTCCTTCCTGAATTTTGTAGTTCCACCGATGAAATGCGTGTCACGTAAGGGCATGCGGTACCTGAAGAATGTTGGAATTCAGCTGAAGTCCAGATTTTTGCAAAATCGTGTCATCTTACTTATCAACTCTCTCAGAGTATATAGTAACTATATAACAAAGACAACGGTGAACATAAATAAACGTAAGTTAATCAGAAGCCCAGTTTATATATATATATATATATATATATATATATATGAACCGCAACGAAACGCTGAACTTCTGCGGCTTTTGTCATATTACATTTCGGAGAAGACTGCATGCTTACTATAGTGAGTAAGCTACCCCACTGCGTTGTTAAGTGCACACAACCTGCAATTGAAGTGTGCTCCTCGTTTTTTTACAAGGGCAATAAACACATTGGGCGTACCGTGGTATTCCATTCTGCCTGAAGTGTGTTCCGCAAGCAGTTGTTCCCAGTGATCACCAGTGAAGTGGCGGACAGCTGTTTCGAACTAGCTGGTTCTCCCTAGCACTACGCAAACCGGGGAATTGAACCCACGACCTGCGAATAAGCTGCAACTTGTAGTCCAAGCACTTACCCACCAGACCATGGGTTCACAGCCATCGGGTTTGCAGGAAGCCGCGCGAATTAGTTGACTTAGTTATTGCGCTTCCTTTCGCTCATGGGCTGATCGCTTTCAGTCAACGACCGAAAGGAAGCACAACAGCTAATGAAACTAAAAGAATTTCCTATCAAATCGTCTACAGTTACGGCATAGTTATGTAGACAGAACGTGTTTGGGCCTCAGTTAACCTACGGCCAAGCCTCTCTCCAAGTGAGTGATGTGGCTTACAATGGGAACCAATAAGTAAACAATCAGCTGTGTATGAAACAGTGTAGCCAGTTTCGGAACTCATCTTAGAGACGAACCACAACAGGGGCCCGTTGAACTCATTCACTTTTTGCTAACTAACCCTTAGCTCAAGCTAGTGAATATCAGTAAATCCGTGTTCAGAAAGCGAAATACCCACAGCATGTGCTTCTTTTGTCAGTGACCATTTAGCTCTGCACCAATTACATTTCATTGCTCTCTCTGTGCTTATTTATTTTATGCTGTGAATGTTTTCAGAATGCCACCAGCGGAATAAACCCACACGTTAACATCCTGCAAGTGGATTCTGTTGAACAACTTTAATAGTTATGGATTATCGGTGGAGCGGCCACCACACCTGACACTCAAGGATGGCAATGAGTCATTTTGTCCATATTTTCGGTCCACTGTCTGTTGTCTGTGGCAGACGGGTGTCCATCAAACCTTGTTGACATAGTCAGCTTATGGACCAGGCAGATTAACGCTGGCTCATCTCAAGTAGAAATCAAGTTGTGGGGAATCTCCTATCATAACGATAAAACGGGCAAAAATGTAGGCTTTCCATGGTAAGTTCATTTAGTGTTTTAATGGGTTAAATCGTGCTCATTTGTTTCACTGAAGACAGTAGCCACAGCTTGACTGAGGAGACCTGATCACCCGGCTAGCGGATCGATTGAACAGGGCAATCCTGTTTACTCGCCTTCCGAAATGACCGGGCAAATTGGACATTGTTCACTCAAGGTTTTGGATGTGATTATTCGGTCACGCCTATTGTGAGGTAACTGACGTTGTGGTCGGTATGCTAGTCTCACAGGCACGAGGATCGGAGTGGAACTTCCAGCCCGGACGAGGATACACATTGCTAATGGGCTCCAGTAGGAGTGAAACTCGGAGCTAGTGCCTCCTTTCGAAGTAGGCTCTCAAAATTTCCGTATGAATTCGAAGGCCTCGGTCAGTCGTAAGGGAAGGCAACTAATTGAAAAATAAAACAGTACTACGCTATCCTTACGGTATTGCGGTTTAAATTTTAAGAGATAATTGGTCAGCGTATGGCTTCCGTTGCAAGTTACGTTGACCACTCTGCGGCAGTCGCCTCTGACTCGAGCAAACAACCAGAGAACACCAGTTAATTATGCGGTTACCTTGAGAGTTATATGAAATACTCAAATTCAAACAACCAAATGACTTTGAAGCAAACTAAGTTAACTTTTATAAATACTTGGTTTGGATATATTACAATCAAATTGTCCTCATTGGCAGACCGAAATCATCTCAGTATGTGCTTACGAAAGAAGATGGCAAACCACCTAGGATATATGGTGGTACGTTTTTTAGGGTTATTCGAATTCACTAATTCCCAGTACCACAATACTGTGTCATAAACCCACCGTGTTGACCTTGTGTAAGGACGTAGTTAGCAATGTGGAATTGATATAAGGAGTAACCCACATTATGGTACTTAATGCAGGACACTCATATTCATAAAGGGGTGTCACTGTGCGGACTTTGCACCAGCAGTGGGATCAGCAGAGTAATCCCTTGTCCAGATAGCATAACACGTTAGTCATCTTGTGTATCTTTCTGTTTACAATCGTTTATTTTTTGTTCAACACGTGAACTGATGGTGCCTTGCCAGTTGATATAGTTCCCCTAGTTCGTTTGTGGGGATATCTAAGGCCCCTCTGTGAGCCATTTCTGCGTCTAAAGCCATCCAAAAGTAAAACCACGCATCCAGTGCAATCATGTTAATCAAATCTTCCAAAGAACTGTTGCTCATTGAATGGAAACATATCTTGTATTGCACATCTTGAAAATTATGCCAACAGTACCAGCACCACCACGAATTGTTAACAGGTGAAACCACGTTTGTCTTCTGTCCATAGATCGCTTCTAAACAAGGCTTCGGAGGCAAAGTACAGCCACTGTTTTAGGCTTCTTAGTTTGTTGACGCACAACAAACTGGTGTTCCAGCAACCGTCAATAAAACTCATTATCATGTTGTTCCAACGATCCCTCTTTGATCCATTCCGATAGTCCGATACTCTCTAACGCTCGCGGGAAAAGCCTCGAAACACACAGTAATCGGCTCATCCTCGTTTCATTCCGTTACGTTTGTCTCCCAAAACAGTGACTTTCAACGAGTTTGTCGTAAGGCAACGGAAACCCAAATTTACCAGTACCTACTTGGTTTACTAAATGAATATGACCATAAAACGAGTAAACTACAGTCCAACGTATGCTTCCATCTCCTGTGAGAAATTCTGAAGTCCAGTGTTCAGAGTGATGTTTGATGGCACGCAGCTCTGCATCAACAATGAGAGACAAGAAGGGATTAGACGCACAGCGGATTTCCTGGCCTGTATATTGAGTTCAAAAAGACGGCAAAAACACTGAAGGACAAGGGTCGTCCTACCTAAAATTTGATTCTCTCACTTGAGTTCTTTTCCAGTTGCTATCACGGCAGTGTCAACAAAGAAAAGCCCACAGCACTGTATGTTGTTTGGCTGTTGCTGGAAATGTTACTCCTCAGTTAGTTTTCCACGCACAACTAGCGGTGAGAGGCTTCCGAAGATCAAATCGTGTGACTTTGGTATAGGCCGAGACTGAGCACGTGGCCACCTCAGCCACAAACGCAGACCAAACGACGGCACTAAATTTAAAGGTGGATCGTACGACTTTACAATCCTCACTCGAAGTTCATTTCGCTCAGCTGCTCGTGTCAAGAAGGTGACAATGGGATCTATAAAGTGGTCCAATATGAAGGTGAGCGTTATATGCCACGAGTCGTAGCCCCAGAACCAGTCAGATTTAGAGGCCTCGTTACTCGAATTCCGTCAGAGGTCACAAATGTCTCAGGATAGACAGCTCCAGAATAAACTGGTTATGCTAGCTTGAAAAATGAAAGTGGGCAAGCTGATTGCCTGGTCACATTTTAGTGTTAAGCAGATTGCCGTTCACTTTCAGCTAGATTATATTAAGTGTCTACTTGTTGAACTTATATGCGGTAATGGCGTCTTCATTACACTCCAGTCTCGGGATGACCATATTTGTGTAAGATTTGTGATCGCGATGCTACTGAGAAAGGTCAAAAAAATTCTCGTAATTCTTGTGTGCTTTCTCTTTCCTCTGCAACAAAACTTATGAACAGAACAATTAATCAATAATCCAACTGTTCCGAGTTCACATACATCTGCTGTGTATACGATACGCGACGGTACTAACTCATTTTTAATAATTCCGCCTCTATAGCATGAATGATTCACTCACAGTTTTTAATCGTAATTGAAAAAAAAACACGTTTCTACAAGAAACATTCACATAGTGACAGTAAACACCACTATGCGTACGGATACATGAAGAGCGGTGTAGCAGCGCAGTTTTTTTGCATCTGCGTTGTCTCCGACCTTTCGATTGACCTAGCTGGGTACCTTTTGTGTGGATTTATTGGTTTATCTGCATGAGCTAGTGAGAAGAAATTAATTGGTTTCCACGTCTACGTCACACAGTTCAAGTCCAATCATGTCTAGGCCGAACGAGGGTAAGAGTGGTTCACAATACCAACTGATACAATGGATAAAACCCATTCCAATCTCTCACACCCCGTGTGAGTGTGTGTGCCAAAGTCCCATCGATCGCTGACCCCCCCCCAATGCACCCCACACTTTCCAAGTTAAGCTCCCTACACATGCTGCATTCATATTTGCCATAGCGACAAAAGTTGGTAAACGCAGACTGTTTTGTTCAAAAAAGATCCAATGTCACGTTTTCTACTCCAAATACGCCGAGTATGGTGATTTAGTCATGTGGATGAACATATATTATGATTTTACGCTGAAATGCTGGTAGCTTACTGGCTGGTGTTTTTGATCGTGGTGGTATGGTGAAGAGAACTGCATACAGGAAGAATACCGAAACAAAAGTATCTATCGAGCAGTCAGCAAGTTCCCTGAAACACGTCCTGAGACCACGACAACCGTTATCACAGCAAATAACGTACTACAAAATAGTGCATATTATACACAGAAAAGAGTAACCGATGGAGAACAATCTACTAGTGATCATTAAGTGTTAGTTACTCAAAAGACATTTAAGTTTTCCAGTTAGCTGAAGTTACTAGGAGTATTGTCTCTCGCAACATATTGGTTGGTAAATTTCCGGATAATGCCGTGATGTGCTATAAAAATATAAACGAGATTTCGATTGCTGACTAGTAAATAATGGTTCCAAGTAACCTACCACGTTGACCTGTTGAACAAAACCAAATCTAAAATTACAGTAAAGACTTTCTGTTCATTTCTTACCTAACTACCGTCGCCCTTGTGCTCACGTTTTCAGACCAGAGTTCTAGTTTGAAGGTCCACGAGGTTTCTCCTCCAGCATGGTATACAGTTTGACGGCCTGTTTGATTGGTGTTGCTTAGTACAGACTTTCGCCTAACATATTTAAGCAGCTCAGCTCATTTTTCTCAATCACGAATAGCTTGTTTGCTTGTGTTTATCACTGACCACCGGATTTAGGCACTGCGCACTCCTCATAGCTACTTTTATATAATTCACGATATATCATAGCAACTCTTTGCGAACTGTTCATCCGGCACGCTAATAATCGCCGTTCCTTCTTGTTGTTATATCTGCAATGTTGCTGACAATCATTCGTTCATGCTGCCCCCATCGATTTGGTCAGATTAGAATCTAGGTATGAACCAGGACTAAATGTTCTGGACGGTCCATTTGAGTTTCGTGCGCTCAAAGCAAAACGCACTTCTTTATTCTTGTGAAGAAAGCATTGGACTCTTAATTCATCTCATACCTGACGGTAAACTAGGGCTCCAAAGTATTACTTCTTTGAATTAATAGCTGTAAGGCACACTTGAGCTTCGATTTTCAACTGTCCCGAAGGTACGAGGTGGACTGTGCCTGTCCAACCATTGCCCTTATAACAGGCTACGAAGGGATCACATGAACACTTGTGCAATGAACACTAAGCGGACTTAGAGTTGGACACAGTGAGTCCTTTGGTTTCCTATTCAAGTTGCTGGCTTGCAGCACGTGCAAAAGAGAATCAGACATAAACAGGAAAGTCAACTCAAGGATATATACATATGCGGTGCAGTATCGGATTAGTTTCTCCTGGTGGATCATCTCCCGGTCTGTCTGTTTCGTTTGTGTAGATTGTAGATTCGCAGATTGTTACACTTGTGCGTTGGTCGAGCGGAATTGTGTTGGACGGTTTGTGGATGTAAAGAAAAACTGAATGGAAGTAAGTAAGAGGAAAATTAAACGAAGCTGCTGGAATGCACCCATGACAGTAATGAGCAGTAAAACACCCCAGAACAACTTTCTGTAGACTAATCACACTCAGCGACCTATGGGGGTGGACAGGAGGGTAGCGGGAAAACTTGTAATGTAAGTTGTCTCTCATGAGTGTTGATCGATTCGAATGTTACAACTCTAAATCAACCGATTCAGTCGTGGCCACAGTGTTAGGAAACGCCTTCTAACATAAACAAGCCTTAAATGCAAATCAGCTCCACACGTAATCCAACTACAGCATTCATTCTTGTCTCAGGGGAGGACAGCTGTCAGTGGATGAACTAAGATGGGGATTATTTTGTAGGTGTGAATTAAGTCTCTTTTGTAAGTACTGGGAAATGACCTAATTCCGACAACCTCTTTAGATGGAAGATTTTCCAGAGCTATACAAATCTTCTACATGTAAGTCTTCTAGTGGGCCATCACTGAACACTTTCAGTAAGTGTCAACGGTTTTTCAGATGAAGGTGACATACTGGTTTGTTCGTTTCCATGTACTGGCGCGCTTTGGAGACCAATTTAATGAGCAAGCCTTCAAGGTGATAGGTTTCACAACTTTCTTTTAAGCGGTTCAAGACAGCTTGTGTCACTTAACCACGGCTGTAAAAATTGCAGGCAGATTTGGATTGTCTGTAACCAGAGTCCCTAGGTCTCATTCACACTTGAATACACGTAGTCGTCAGAGTAGTAGTCAGAACACTTTTGAGGATGAATTTGCATGAATTCTTGTTTTATCTTTTAATGATACATCTTATTCTGTGGTGTGAATGGACTAATCAACGGCTCCGGAAAAAAGCGAGATGCATATCGGTGAAAAATCCAACATGGACAGACTGCTCCAACTTCGCGCGCAAACAGCCGACCTGAGTATCCCTTTCGGAAGCCACCTCACCCTATAGTAGAGTTTGAAGCCTACTATCTTGGCCCTGAAAGAACCATTCAGTAAGCTCTCCACTACTTTGGAAACTACTGGAATTAACGCCACTGATCAGAAGATTGCTAAGATTTTCTTGATATCACCTTTGAAGGTATATGTAACTGTGAACTGTTTTCAGTCTTTTGTAGACTGTCGGCTGTCAAGAAGACATTAGAAATTACTGCCAGCGGTTCTACCGATTCGCTAACTTGACTTCTCGGGGCGAAATAGGTTCGGAAAAATTAAACACTGGTTTCGTGGTCATCGTGTTATGTTTGGGAAAAACTGTCCAGATGTGTCCTGTATCATCAACCCCAGAATTTCAGTTGATCTTTCCTAGCGCTCTCGACAAGTTTTGTCCAGGTAACAAAGACCGTTTTTAACATAGCCATCTTGGCGTGGTTGTATCGACTGAAAGGCGAATTATTTGAGTTGGTTGGTAAACACAATACCAGTCCAAATATTACATGGTTTCCTGATTTACTGACGATAAATTAATCAATGTATCCTTAACATAAGACGTTCGAGATTCGTTGTCATCTAGAACGGACATTTTGAAGTTTCCTTTAACTGCGTTCAACACATC
The DNA here is from genome assembly GCA_008508345.1 of Paragonimus westermani. NCBI lineage: Eukaryota > Metazoa > Platyhelminthes > Trematoda > Plagiorchiida > Troglotrematidae > Paragonimus > Paragonimus westermani. The sequence goes on along the minus strand of QNGE01001134.1, from coordinate 152,054 downwards.
TAGTATAAGTGTCGACTGGAACCAGTGACCCGTTTAATATTCCATATATTGTTGAAGGTTTTGGTTATTTTGTTGGTCACAGACTGAACGCTGTTGACTCTGGATCACCGATTTCTCATTCAGGAAAACTTTTCTACCAATCCAATTTAGAAAGATGTAGTGGACCAGAGTCCATTAGTAGGGGGTATCCCCTCTCAGACCAGAAATCATACCCTTAACCTTGTGACTGTTCGGCTAACGTGTAATCAGCTACTCCAGTTATCCGACAACTGACATGATCAAACAATCGATCCGCAGTCGTTCCCACATAATTAATGTCCGGCTTTGTCCGTTAAGTTTAAGACCAAAACCTCGCAGTTTTTCCCAGTCCATCTGATAGCTCTGTATCTCGTTACCCACATTTATGTCGAAATTCCATTATGATCTATTTCGTTCTTGCTTAACGCTGTCAGGTGGAGGCCAGAACAGGGAAACCGCATGCAGTGGGCTGAATTCCTCAGCCAGCTGGCAGTTATTATTTCGGATCTCAACGAGATTGTTTCCACCTCATAACTGCAAACAGTGAAAGTGAGTTTTGAGAGCCATTTAAATCAGATAAGATATCTGGTCCGCGCCACTGCTACTGACAAAAGTTGGTTTTGTGATGGATCGCACTTCTCCAACCAGTCTTACTCTACAAGGTTACACTAATCATTTTATCTGTTCTGTAGAGACTTCTCTATAAACCTCTTCTGTTGGTTTGTTGAAATACGTCGGTCTTTGTTCAAAGATGGCTTAACACAACCTCCACTTAGTATTCAAAACGATTAATTTATCAGGTCGTGTCTGCCAGTTGGTCATTTCGAATACTGCTACCTTCGTCGTATAATGAACGTATGAGACAAAGAGCAGTTGTCTCTTAGATTCAGTGGTTATTTATTGTGTGGAAACCGTTGAGTGACTACAGTGTGTGTAATCGGGCGTATTCAAATCGTGAGTGATGCACAAACCAACTGGTTGTCAAATCGGGCCAGAGACGAGATAGTCGGTAGTGGGGTCATAAGAACATAGGGGTGAGGCGGTTGAACGACTAGTCACAGCTAAATCGACAGCTTTTGTGTCCGAGGCGTGTAATCGATTGGTCTACGTCACCGCCTGCAGGTAGCGCCTGACCCTTTAGGATTACCGGTCCGACACTTAAATCTGCCGGGCTGTTGAGTTTCGCAACATAACTATCACAGGTATGTAACACTATCTCCTCTATCTTCAGAGGAACGAAATGTGACACCTTGGGATGTCTGGTCGTTACCAACACACTGCTTATTAGCCTCTTTCAAATTCTGCATGACAGGTTGACGGGAACTGGAAAATAGTTCATTATATAGGATATATCCGGTGGTCGATGGCACACAGATGGGTCAGTCTAACCGACTGAATCAAGAATTAATATTGTAGCAGACAGAATCTACCATATCGTGTAACTAGCTAAAGTTAAATGTTATCTGTGTAACTCAAGAGCGTAAACCAAGGCATTGGATAGCAAAAGCCCTAACAAGCCAAATCAAGGCGATGAATGTTAGTTTTTCTTCATACTGAAAGCATGACACATTAGGAAGTCGGTAATCAAAAGACACCATTGACGGAAACCACCGCTAACTAGGGCAGAAAGTTTGAGACTTTATTTTGTAGGGCTAAATATTTTTCCAGATATTGCATTTAGTTGATCGGCAGGCGTACTAGGTTCCGAGGTCGGATTTCATTGTTAAGACACCAGTACAAACAGTAACGGTTGTGGTGAGCTACGTTAGTTCTACACAACAGGTTCTACACAACAGCAAAGCACATTGGTTAGAACCAGTGAGGTTCAATCGTCAGAGGCCCTGTTAGACTGCGGCAAACAAAGGGTAACGCCCCTAACTAGCTCTGATTTAGCTTTTAATTCAAACTAACATAACATTTGCAAGAGGTATTCGAATTCCCGGAAGAAACGAAGATGGGATTTTTAAAAACGCAATAATCAAACCTGTAGAACGTCATTGCAAAACAACCTCTCGTTTGTGACTAGCGACTTGAGTGACCTGATATTCTAAAAGACCAGCGGAGTGCATATTTGACTCTATTCACCAAATTGTGAACACCCCAGTTATACTGAGCAAGGTAGCTCACACAGTTTAACCCGCATGCATCCAACAAAATCCGAAATTCCTTCATACAAGACAATTACACTGTTACAGATACTCAATAACTGGGTAACGAACTGCTTAGAGAAGAAAATTTGCTTTCGCTAGTACTGCCTCGAAGAGCATAAGTCACACGGTCACTGATGAATGTCGGCCGTCCATTCAATCGTCATCTGTCATCTGCCCATATTTGGTAACTTCGTTCTTTTATTCGATTTTTAGTGGGACAGAACTCCTATAATTTGGGTGAGAGTTCTTTCGTCTTTTACCTCTGTCAGTGGCCTTTGTGATCACAGAAGACCAGTCCACCTCTGCAACTTATCCGAGAGTAGCCTACACATAGTCTGCACTGTTATCAACTCTTATTGTAAGAAAGCTGATATCATCCATCCAATTTTCCGAAGTGGAATCGACTCATCAATCTGCCTCTTATTTTCCAATCAATCATAGGCCATCCTGATGGGTGTCGGCAACCGGCAGTTTGGCAAAATTGTGCTAAGTCGGATGAGCAAATAAATCTATTCGTAGGATCAAGTGAGAGATATCCTTGTACGAATGAACAACATTCGTCGAGGGTCACGTGAACGGTGTTTGCGGGGACGGCCATTGTGACACCAAGTTGGTTCATTCACTTTGAGCAAATGGTTACTCTGTCAATGTACGTCCGCAGAATTGCGACAATTCTGAGCATAGCTATCACAAATTTCCATACAGCGTTTGTCCGACCGGTGCTCCCGAGCGTCTCGAGCCACATTGGTCACGTTCGTTCGTATATAAAAGTTAGAGCAACACAGACACCGTGATAATTTTAAGAGCTTTGAAACAATGATTCCTAGGAATACATTTTCGAAAGGCCAACATTAGAGCGGAAGATGTCTTGTGCACAAACATTTCGTTCGCATCTCATCCGTTACTACAACGAAATTAACACAATCAATATGTAACGAGCAGGCATGACAACAATGGCGAAGGACGGGGACGTGATAAGCGGGGTCAGAATGATCTAGGCTGGAGAACAGGCTTTGAGATGACACAACATGAAGGCGAGTTATGTTACGAGGTCAGACGGTCATGAGGAGTTAAGTGAGGAGTGGAGAGGATGTTGGTGCGTATTTTTAAACTGGATCGGAAGCCCAAACTGTTGTATGATTACATGGTAGAAAGAATACTGAGAATGTTAGAGAACAATGGGAGCGTTGGGAACGGGACAAAATTGGCGAGGAGGAAAAGTTGACAAGCATTTGTTTCCGGACGCACAGCACCGGATTTATTCAGCGAACAGCGACAGCCTCAACAAACCGAAGTTCCGCTGGAAGTTTAGCGTCCCGTCTGATCCGATTAGTTCTATCCATGTTGAAACCGAATTCGAATGTTTTCATGATCAGCTTCACTGTTTATAAGCCTGAAGTTCTGACGCATCCGGTTTTTTAAACCCAGACTCGTTGATTTGTCGCATCAGCATCAACACGCCCCCGTACATCAGTCAACTTTAATTACAAGACTCCATATCAACACCTACAAGGAACTAAAAACAAACAATATCATTATACTTTCTCCGGATGAGGGTTCCGGAAATGTACTGTTGACTCGAGCGGGCTCTGCTAGCAAAATGTTAGTGTAATACTCGGAATTAGGGACTTCGAACTGAAACCTCCCATGCAAGTAACAAGAAGAACTCATACTGGTTGCAGTGAGCGGTTCATATTCATGAGACAACTGTCCGCATTTATAGATTTATAACAGTATTGAAGGAATCACAGTCCATCACTGAATGATCGAGTTGACACATACAAAGTCACAGACTGTATGCTAATTGGTGCAATACCGAACAAAGAAATTATCGAACAACGAAAGACGTAACATTGAGACTAGTCGTCTAATCCTGATGTGGTATTTTTAACTCGACGTTTGGAATGGTCTCTTGTTAGATCTATTGCGTCAGAATTCGGATAAGCGGTGAATCGATTAGATTTTCGCCGCAGTTTGACATATTCCCTGATAGTTCAAAATTTCGAAGTAAAAGCGAGCAAACGGACGCAGTCATGAAAATTGAACCAACCATCACGAAAGCACTAAAAGAGTTGTGGATGAAAGACGTCATCGAGCAGAAATCTTTATTTCAATTAACATCTGTAAACTGGATGACTCCGTGTATCTACAACCTGTCAGCGACCCACAAATACAGTGTTTCACTCAAACTAGTTTTGGTAATAGTCAACTCACTCTATCACACACACGCTCGATGGCTGATGGAAACTGTCGAACCAGTACGATCCAAAGTCAGTTGTCACAGCCTGAGGAACACACTTTAAGTTGTCGATATGGTTTCAAATGTCATTGTACGATCTCCGTTGACTACTGTTCCAATTAATGAAGCGATACACACCAATTATGCCTAGGTACGTTCTGAGAATATACAAGTAGGACTTCCGTTTAGAGAAGTTATGTAAAGTACCTCATCTATGCACGTCTAACGTACAGCTTTTGGTTGCTGGAACTTTTTGTAGACAATTCACCAGAATTATAATAGGTAGCTCATTAGAATCCATACTAGCGGACATCATCAAAGGTTGTCTGTAGCAACCGATGGAAAGGACCACTCGACAGAGGAGATTTTATGGACGACACGTAGACGATGTTTTCATCATTTTCGATTCACAAACTCAAATAAAGAGAGTGCATAACCATTTGAAATCTCTGCACAAGAAAGTCAGATTCACGATGGAAACCGAAAGTGACTGTAGGAGCGCATTCCTTAAAGTTACGTTGCATAGAGATAAAAATGGCTCTTTACCCAAAAACATATACCGAAAGAAAACTTGGTCTGGGCAATATTTGCACTTTAAAAGTTTTGTCCCCATTTCTTACAAAAATGGACTCCTCCCCACTCTGTTTTACAGAGCTCGTAAGATTGTCACAGTTTACAGTTTCGATCCTGTAAACTGTGACTCACCAACATCCTCTCCACTCCTCACTTAACTCCTCATGACCGTCTGACCTCGTAACATAACTCGCCTTCATGTTGTGTCATCTCAAAGCCTGTTCTCCAGTCTCGATCATTCTGACCCCGCTTATCACGTCCCCGTCCTTCGCCATTGTTGTCATGCCTGCTCGTTACATATTGATTGTGTTAATTTCGTTGTAGTAACGGATGAGATGCGAACGAAATGTTTGTGCACAAGATATCTTCCGCTCTAATGTTGGCCTTTGGAAAATTTTAAGATCGTTAGAATTTTTTCTTAAAATACTCACCTCAGCAGCATTCCATTACACGTTGCCTGTTGCGTTCATGTATTGAAATTTCAGGATATAAGCAGTTACAGGTGTGTTTAAGTAATGGTGGAGTTTGTTCAGTCACAACCTATAACTCTCTTCTAGGGATATGTACAACGTATGTCATAATAGTTAGCTGATCGTGAAACGTTGCAAGTCTGCTTCGACATTTAACTCTCACACCGCTCTGGTTGCTCAAGGTCGAGTTTTTCTGCTTTCTGTCATCTTGTTCGCCTACCCCAGGAGCAGTAAATTAAATAGATTTATTACCAGAATTGAAGTAAATTTGAAAATTTATGAGCTACCATTTTGCACACAGTCATTTCCATGTTTTTCACTCAAAAACAGTCAATATCATTTATGTTTGTGAGACTACTCACCTCCATTGTATTATAATCTACTAAGATGTTTGGAAGAACTGAACGTCACTTAGCGTGAGGTATGAAACGGATCAGTGTAACGAGAGCTATGAAATCATGCAAGTCAACACTGAAATTTTGTATACCACCTTGTATCATAGGGAGTTGTGATCACAGAACACGTTGGACCGAGAAAGTTTTTATTGTCGAACATTCGGTGCAACTATGTGAAACTAGAAAACCATGAATGCAAACAATGGTTTTCATGATTACCGTTTATCCACATCCTTGGTTGAAGTAAAGTAGCAAGCGCTTTTGCGAGATGTCCCACACAGTGTGCATACACGTTCTCATTATTCACTTCCATCTTCCAGTTCTCCCGATGCTGAGGACTGCTTCCGTAGTTCCCGAGCTGTACTTTACAAAACAAGGGCAGACTGTGGTGGTCGGAATGGAGCAACCAGTAAACACCAAAACGATTTGTTACAAATGACATTTAAAAAGAAAATCTGTATTTTACTGTATAGAATACGGAAGTGAACCTTTCCCAGTTACTTTTTTAGAAGACGATTGGCCGTTTGTAGCCTAAGCAAGTGTTGGAATAAATCAAGATGTAGCTAAATAGGTAAACTTGAAGACAGAGCTTTTGATTTGGACAGTCAAATTTTAATCCTCTCATATACTGTTGAAATTTCTTAACTACAGTTTCTCAAAGTACGGCATCTCGTCAGCTCCTCATCAGTTATCACGATAGAAATGAAACAGGCTACTCATAAGGAGTGAAGAGGACAAAAACAGATATAGGTAGCACGTTTGACAGTGAAAAATCTGTTACATTCCGGGCACAGCAGCATGATGATTTTACGGTACTATCGGTGTTAGTGGTGACATCGAAATCTCAGGAGATACAGGTCAAAGGTACAATGGTGATACCTGGCGGTCAGGGCAATGGATACAGTGAATGTCAAAGTAATGAGGGGAGGGGAAATCGCGGGTTAACGTTTGATTAGAGTATACCTAAGTGAGGAATGAAGACTAAAATAACGAAACAAAAATGGAGTTATCAAGGCAACCAAAGGGAAATAATCGTTTGATTTTTACACCAAGAACTAAGGTTGTCTGGTAGATTGACACGCCTCCAAGTTTCGTAATGTGTCGTGACATTGGGTGGTACATCATGTGGACGGCCATAGTTACGTTGACTTTGTTTTCAATTTCTTGCGTATGTGTAGTTACGGTAGTGGGAGTGTTTCTGATTGTTCAACCAGTCAGTTATTTGAGGAAGTGCTTCTCGATGCTTTTTTCTAATTGAACTTACAGTTGGCACAAATTTTGCAGCATAGAAAGTGAATTACTTTAGAGCTGACAGACTAGGCGAATTGACCGCTTGTTTCCCTCAAATACACTCGGAAGAGTCGTTGTGTTGTTGTGTTTCATAAACGTCATCCAAACGAGTACTTATTTATCTGATGCATGCAATATATGGACGTCCTGAAACATTTTCGGTCCATGGCCATCAGTGGCGACCATAAACTCAGTACAACAGTTGACAAGCGTATTCAATTCACTCCGGACGTTATCCACTCACTGAATGCCTCTGGCACGGTGACCTGTCTCGGTATCCCGTTCATGTGGAAAGGTAAAACATTAACCATTCGCCGACAGCAGCTTCGTACGATGCTGGATGAAACCACCAAAGCGCCCCTGAAGCTGCATCAACGCTTAGGTCTCCTGAGACAAAATCTGATTCCGAAGATGAACCAGTTGTTAATATTGAGCCGAGCCCACTGAAACACGCAAAAATTTATGGACTGTACAGTTCCCCAGTTTGTTCGGCAGTAACCCTGCCCTAACAAGAACAAACCAATCAGCTGTATCCACACCTCAATAGCTTAGACGGTCTGGTCATTCCGAATTTGTCTACCACCGTTCCTATCTCGTGCAAATCACGGGTAGAGAGACTGCTATCCAGTCATTGTTCAGTCCTGAGGAAAGTGGTCACACATGATTCGTTTGGCCCTATCATGAGAGACGTCAATGTCCCGGCTAGTGTTCATGGTGTAGTAGTGACGAGTAAGGAGGAAGCCCATGCAGCGTGGATAGATAAGCTTTACCACATATTAGACTGCCATGGTCTTCAAGAAGTTTTACGCTGTCCACTCTCCAACCCTTGGTTGAATCCAGGCTGTGCTTTCCCTAGAATCTTCACACTCGCCATCCAGCTCCGATGCGATCTTTTTCGGGTTAAAATACGGCACTCTGACGGTGGCCAAAGTGACCACTCAGTTCTCTGTCGTGGTAACTGTGGTCAACCAGAAAGCCTCGCTCATACTCTGCAATCGTGCTGGACCACCCACGATGTACGCTGTGCTAGGCACAACCGTGTGGCGAAGGGCCTACCGGATAGGCTGAGCAATCGCTGCCACGAAGCTTTCAAGAAGCTATAAGGACCAGCAGTGAGCTAGTTGCTCAAAGCAGACGTTATCATGGTTCGGGATGGTGGTTCTGTGGTACTGGAAGTCAGTACAGTGGACGACTGCCGAGGCCGATTTGCCTGCATAAGCAGGATTGTGAAGTACGGGACCGACTCTCATAATGCTGCCACACAGTTGGCTCTCATTAGCACGGGCTGTGATGTGGACCATATTTCTCGTTTACCTGTGATTACCCTTTTCCGTGTTATCACTTAACACTCTTTTTGCAGTGCAATTCTTTGGCTGGGGCTACCCTCCCACGCAGTCACTGATTTATGACTACTGATTGATCACGATTTCCTGAAAATCCAGGACACATTTATGCGAGGAATCTGGCGTTGATTGCTGCTGCCTTCTGACGGTTGTCTCACTATGAAGCACACTTCTCCATCGCCATGCGTGAGCCTTGACTGTGATAGTACCCTTGGGCCCCAAACAGCCTTTCATTCAGAGAGACTTTTCTCCTTCCCTCATCTTTGCTAGTATATCACACAAGTACTTTGCACCTGAGGACAAAATTATTAACCTTTGCTACACTCATAGAAGAATACGTCAATTTTTCAGTGTTTTTATCCACTCAGCACTCTACATTTGACAGAGAGATTGATTTGAATTTCGATTTTTTCACATTTTTTGCCTAAATTTGGTGTCACCACTCGTCCTCTCTTCTCATGAAGCTGTGTAAATTACTATTCAAAATAAACAATAAATAGCGGTAGTAATAACATTGGCAGTCACAGAGCCGGTCATGTTCTTCTGGTGAACTTTGGCCATTAAACTTACGTTACTTTGTTCGTAATATATCCATGGTCTTGAGGTAGGCTGATTCTTTCCAACGTTCTTGAAAGTGTTCTTGTCATTGGGAATGATCTGCGAATTCCGCTGAGCCTGACATAAGTGTCACAACTGAATTAATAGATTATTTGTATGTGACGAAGTTCTTGCGACGGCTGTAAATAGTCAGGATAGCCTAACCTATCCTCTGGAAATCTTTAGTGTCTGGAAAGTTGGTGGTTTATTTGTACAACCTCGGTTATGGCTTTCACATATTGGTTACTGGCACACTGGTCGATCAGTGGATTCAACTGAATGACTCCTGATTAATATATAAAAGAGTGATAGGAGGCTTTCTGTTCGTGCCCCAGGGTTAAACGGACAGAACAAAACACTCAGAAAAGTGGTTAGCGTGATTTCCAGCGTTCAGCCCATACTGATCACACGTAACGCATTGCTCACCCGTAGACAAAATGCATGACCAGAGTGAGTCTGTAGTGTGTGAGACGCTTGGACCTGACACAGGAAGGTCACAGTCATCGGTCAGACTTCGCTGTCTTTTTGCGTACATGCAGGCTCCTCTTAGCATTAGGCGTCTAAGTGAACCGCACTGAACCCCAGTTTACTTTCGAACCTTTGGATTTTGATATGAGCCATTCATATCCGCTACATCCTCCCACGATTGCTTACAGCTGAACAAGAAAAGAACAAGGCACTTAGTGGGAATTCGCCCAGCTATGTGTTGTGGTTCCATCGTAAGATGATTTAGATTCACACACCGGGTAGTATTGGTCGGTCACGGGTATCGGTATCGTGAATTATTGGCCATTGTTTATTGTTGGTAAATTTCCCTCTAATATGTCATAATAGCTCAGACCATTGACGGTACAACAAAGCAGCACATGCATTGACTACATCACTATCGTGTTGCAACTTGGGAATGTCCACGGTATCAACGAATTTAGCACCGGTGAACTTCTTACAACTAGCTCCCGGTGAAGAGATGCTAACCACTCAGTCAACCTTCCAATTTCGGTCGATTACCAAACTGTGGACTGTTTCGATTGGGTTGTGGTCAGTCGAGTGAAATATCAACGGAATGAATAGGCATTATTTAGTACAATATAGGTAGTTTATCGGAACTGAGACGTGAATGGTATTAGTAACAGGCCGTATAACCCTATCTGAGTGAGTGGATGTCCAGCCAATATTCATTTACAAAGCAGCCAGTTGGGAATGAAAGCCGTGTCCCTCACCTCTGGATCGGATGAATGATTCTAGTTGATCGTTTTCATTTCTGATCAATTGGTCTTCGACTTGTGCCAGTCATGAGTACGTAAGTTTGAAAAATTGAGTGATTCAACATAGGAAGAATAACCCGTTCATGGTAGCTGCAAGCAAGTTGGTTCCGACCACTAAGCCATCATTTTGGTGAAAGATTTTTATCGTGAAATAAAACCTCAGTCTTTTGCTTTGATTGGCTAACGGGATGGAAAAAAGTAGATCAGTTGTCTGGTTTCCATTGATTCAAAACCTTGTTTAAGAATCACTGAAACAAACGTTACTAAATGGTCGTAAGAAAGTGTTCAGCAGATTGTTTCTTGGGCATCTAAAATGTCGAAGAGTAATGTTAATTGAACCACACTACTATTACTACGACTACTACTGCATCTGCGGTGGCTGCTGCTGCTGATGATGATGATGATGATGACGATGATGATGATGATGATGATGATGATGATGATGATGATGATGATGATGATGATGATGATGATGATGATGACAATTATAATTATGTCGGAATGGTAGTGCTAGTTTTTTCCCTCGATACTTCCATTTCTAAATCATGTGGTTCACAAAGGCAACTCAACCCTTACTGACAACACCTTTGGAACCATATTTCTACTAGATGAGTTTTGTTCAAAATATAAATCCCGTTTACGAAAATACTGGTTGATAAATAAGGCAAGTGCTTTTTCATTTAACCGATAAAGAGGATTATGTCCAACTATGGTTTGCAGCAAATGAGCAGGATAGGTTCCAGATATAGAGACGTTGTGATGTAATCAATTTCGATCACAGCCTCTACAGTTAATTGAATTCTAACTCTCTTGTTGATAAACAAAACACTCGTGGTAGTTGTATAAACTTTCCATTGTCAGCACCGTATGGGTAATAAAGTGCATTAAAAGTAAGCTTTACTGAACAAATTTTCCTGTGGTCTATGTGTGCGGTCATATGACGGCAAAATTATTGACCCCCCCCCTCTTTACGTCCTAAAACTTTTAGGGCATTAACAGTTGTAGATGTTCCCGACTTTGAGACTTATTCAGAATTGTTCTCACTCGCCAGTATTGTCCTACAAGGCTAACTACTTTTATGCTTTTCCCTTTAACGTTGCTACGACTGAGTAAGTAATGCTAAATTTCGTGAGCACTTTTCTTGTGGTGTCTGCTTCCACCAAGTGAAAACGTTACTGATTATTTCGACGAAATCACAATAACCTCTAAAGGCTCACTAACAAATATGGTGATGACGTTCGGATGGCAGCGAATGTGCACGGGCTTCGGACAGTACAAATGTTATAAGCACCTTTACCTGCGTTTTTAATTAATGTCACAGGTTTTGACTGAGTTTATCGAACATGACAGTTGTTGAATGTTCACAGTGGTGTGAATTAGTGGAACAGTAGCACTTTAGAAGCTAGATTGTGGTCTCTTCCTTCATACATGCACACAGGTTTTCAGAGGAATACCTGGGTCTAGTGTCAGTTAGTGCAGTCCTCTCGCACAGAGGGACGCTGTTTGAAAAAAGGTGCTCACATTCACTTGAGCACCAGTTTGGGCTGCATTGTTAGTAAACAACGACAGACAAAAGGAGATTCTGGTTTTATGTTAATTGAAAAACACTTGCAATTGATACAAGTTATCTATTAGTGACAAAACTAAAATCTCTTACTACTCATCAGTAATCAAAATATCACTCAACAAGTCAGTGATTTCTGTGATTTCAATTTTCAGAGGTGTCAGCCATCGGGTAACCTGAACATTACTCACTAACGGATGTGGCTGAGCACTCACATATACTGTCTTAGTCGTGCTTATTGTGATCTCAGTGGCACAGTGGTTAAGGTGGTTGTCTCATGAACACCTGACCGGAGCTCTAGTGCACTATGCACTACTGACGGCCCGGTCTAACAAGAGAAAAACTCGAGTATAATGCTTTTTTTGTAAGAGGCTGGATAGAAAATCTACGGGAATGCGTCAGTTGCGATCAATTGCGAGTGACGTTCAATGTATGTCTGTAGTTCATTGTGTGGAACTCACTGCCAGTCTTCTGAAATTGAAGCGTGTGCCGTAGCCTCTAAGAAAAGCGGCACCACTGTCACCTATTTGTCTACTAATCAAGTCTTCTGAGTGAAGATTAAGTTATCTTCAACGTTTATGGCATGAGATGGTCAAGAGTGGTCTAGAACGTAATCAATGCAACTGGTCCAGTCAGATTCTATCTCTTGGAATTTAGTTATTTAGCCTTTATCGGTTTTATTCTGCGTCCACTTCGTGGCATGTAATACTCACTTGTGTCTTGAATATATATATATAGCCTGACCAATATCTACTCTCTGATACCGTGCATCTCCCTGCTGGTTTTCCAGTTTTGTGTTGTCAATAAAGTTAATGTTGTTTGCTAGTAAACACGTGTATCATGCGTAATCTATGTGCCGAAGTTTCCATGGAGTTTATAAATAATATGATATTGCTGAGCAACTGTCATCGCCGCTCGTTGATTCATATGTATGCCTTATCGGCAATCTTATGAATTCACTGTTTCACCCATTTCGTTTCGAAGTTACTTCGAGCGTTCGAGTAAAATTTGCGTTAATTGACCAGATCCCAGTTAGCAGTCGGTGATTTAGTTGGAAGGTTCGGTTCAGGTAGAATTGCATCATATAAGTTCTCGCTGAATGTAAGCCAGATACGGCCAAAATATGAGTTTCAACAGACTCTAACACAATGCACTGAATGTAACTTGTGCTGCTAGCTGTGGGCCTGAGTGCACAGGTTGGTGACTCATCTCGTAGCCGCCTGTCACACTAACAGTAGTGAACGTCTGCTGCACGGCTGCACAGACTGCAATCTTTTGTCGGAGCGTATCGGCTTCCGGTACGTCATGTACCGACGTTCCACCTGGCTGCCACTAGTGACCCAACCGGCTTTGGACTTCAGCAGTCCACTTCCCCACTAGCTATCGTTAACGGGACTGCTTGACGTACTAATTCAGTATGAAACACGTGTTTGAACTCCGACCACGCGTTTGCTTGCATTAAGTTCGCATTAATTTTAGCGGAACTCCCTTGGCGTTATCGGCAACCGTTTGACGTAACCAGAGTGAATGCGCCTGAAACTAATCCTCAAACCGACATTCCAAGATCGGTTTCTTCCATGTTTGGGCCTATCAGGTAGAGATGGTCTGAATGGGGGGTGGTGCGAAACGCCTACTTTTCGTTTTACGAGTCAACATTCTTACTTCCTCGGCGACAAGTTTTATGAGCATTACTAGAGAAGGGGGAAGTTGTGTGTATTTGGATTACAGTTTGTTTACGCCCCGTTGGTGTGGATGGACAGAGGCCGCCAAACCTTGGTGACTTTTGGGCATGCAGATAACTTATGGAGACGTGGAAGATTGTTAGATGTGCATTCAGAGAACCACGCACAAGGCAAACATCACGTTGTGCGGCACCTCCGTTTCATTCATTTATTTACAAGCTGATCTCTCGGACTTCGTAAAGTTCGCCTGGAGATTCCGACTGAATGAGAATATAATTCAGTTTCCATGATAGCTAATTGGAAACCCACAAAACATCCTTAAAAGTCGAGAAGGGGCTTGATGGTCAGCACATACAAGTGAGTTGAGATTAGCCGCAGCATGTAAACAATCCTCGAAGTTACTTCGGTTTGGTTGTCATAGATAGCGGAGTATGTAAGTTCGGTAGCCTACAAAATTAACGAGGAATCTGTCCGTAATCTGTAACGTTGGATGGAACGTTGAGCATGGGATTTCAAATAACGGCTCAACTGGCTATCCACTCCTTTTCTTCTGTCTTTTGGTGTTGCCGGCACATAAAATCAGAGGGGTATTTCACCTCCAAACCGAAGCAATCTCAAGTGGGTTCGGACTTCTAAATTATCACAATACATTAAGTCGAATTTAGTTCTCTCTGGCCGTCTTTACTGGTGACAGCATTGTCCAGAAAACAGAGCTGATCGTCATTTTACAGACACTTAATAGAGAGGAAATCATCCCATATAACTTGAGTTCCGTCACAACCATCAACGTTTACAATCCTGTTTGCAACATGTGAAACAAACGACGAGGGTTTGGTCCGATTTTGACTACACCAAAGATAGTGACCGCTGTAGTTATTTGCAGATTAATTCCAAATGTGTATAAAAAAATGCGAGCAGCGAACAGCATCAAATATTGATGACTACATTAACTTGATTGTTACGCTGGTCAAATGCTAACACAACCATGCCTACAGACGGTCGGTACTCGTTGTCTGTCTGGATATCCCATGAGTTTTTGACCAGGCGTCCTGGAAATTTCTTAAACGAAAATGCGTGGTATGAAACTAGAAGCACTTTATAACTAGACCTCAGACGGATCGAGGACCACAGCTAACTGTCCTCATTTTTCAGCATTACAAGCGATAGTCGAAAAAATTATCCAAACTCAAATTTCCTGTTCAACGTTAGTGCCGACATTCTTCAAGGTACCGTGATCGTTTTTCACCAGTAGCTTGTGGAACTACTCTCCAGTGACGGAATTTGCGATGTGGAATCTGATAACTATGTTGTTTTAATCTATAGTGTCACACAGATTACGTGAAAAGTGGGCAGCAGACCAATAACATCAAATGGTTACCTCAATCTACAATACGTTGTGGCTAAGCATTTACCATCGCTGGTGGCCTGCTGGAGACGATTGATATGTTGAGCTGTTTTGATAGTTGTATCGGCAGTGATTGATCATCTTGAAGGCTCATTATTTGAGTAGCCAGAAACCACGTAATATTTTGTCACCTCAGTTGTCTTTAACATCCGCATGGCATTAGCCTTTCTGTGGTGCTTGTCACTAAATCATTGACAATAAGCTGTAAAATTGCACTCGACAGATAACTACTTGATTTGATCAATTCGGGTCCTAATACTACTGCACCGAAATTAGCTCTGGAGTTGAGTTAAGTTATTTCATTTTTGTATTCCTGAAACTACCACACTTTCATTTGAAGATGATATATGCAACGTCTACGTAAGCGCAACCTTTCTGTATGACCAAGGAATCTGAACTAGCTGTCCGGATGTATTTTGGAGACCGTCTGCTTTCAACCACCGGTATGTTCTTAATGTCACGTGCTACTTGGCGACGTTAATTAGTAATATGGTAAATAGCAGACAGCCGGACGAACACAATGGAATTAGCGGTGAAAATATGTTCCGAGAGGACTGTCAATAACAGCTTAAATTTACGCGCAACATTTTAACTGAGAAACCGGTTCTCTAAGATTGGTAGTGCTTGCGACTGGTCTGGAATGTGAACAGTTAATGCGCTTGCTGTGTGGCATTTCCACATATCTTGTAGTTGATATCTAAAACTAAATAGCTTTCAGATACAGACATCTTTTGCGGATGCAACGGTAGCACTGAACAGGTATGAGGTGGATATCAACACAAGCAATGCTGCCATTCACCGATATGTTTTTATAATCGGTCATTCAAGCTTGCTGATAATTCCACCGGTTTTGCCCAAAGAGGCCAGTTGGCTCCTGCACGTTCAGCCAATTTCTACTCCTCGTTTTTAGCATTTTCTGTTCATATGACTTGAGTTAGGCTAGAAGCGTCAACCATTTAGTTAATGTGTGAAAAGTTTCTAGAGGCTGGAAGCCCTAAAATGGCTGGGTCTACAATTGTTTCAACAGATTTCTGCTTGGGTTGTTAATACGATACTTATCTGAGATTAGAAATACTGTCGGAAATGAGATGGAACAAAAGTCCATGGTTTAAAGAGATTGGCACTGATACTTAGTCAGTCGTTGATTCGCAGCATCGGAGTTTGTTATAGCGAGCATCGGGACGGGATAAGTTGTTTCACTGTCTCACGAGTTGAGACAAACAGGCTACAATCGTAGCCGTACCGATCAATAGGAAAGCCGAGGCATCAGCACCAAGTGTAACTCTTCATTTCACTGATGCATCTAGTCCATAAAACAACCAATAGAAACTCAATCAAACTGAGTTTTGCTTTGTGCCACACGTTCTGCTTTTGGTTTCACTTCAGAAAATGGCGACTTTTTAACACATAATATCTCTGTTTATGATAATCATACAGAAGTTCCACTTACTGAGAATATTATCAAATGAGAGTAAAGCCCAACTAAAAGAACCAGTAGTGAACAGCAAAATCTGCGGCTGATGAGCGTCTATAATTTGAGTTCTCCGGAACTGCTCAACTGAAGAATGATTGTGGTCCCTGAGTAAACCAGTGGAGCCCAGAGCACTCAGTTTTATCCACTCAACGGATTTGATTGAATAATTTCAGAGATCTGTGCTGGATTAACAATTCGTTATGTTCACATTCAACCAGACACTATGCGACCAGTTTCTTCTTTCTCTGAACTCTAGATATTGTCCGAACGAGATTTGTCTAGGCAGCCTTCCATGGTATAAGCCGAGGCATTTATTTACCGAATCACTCACTCCAGAGAACTGTTTGTAATAGGAACAGTTCTTATAACATTTGTGTGACTCGTTCACCTCGTTAGTTTTGATGGACGCAATTGGTTGTTTTTGCACTGGCCACTGCCAAAAGAACACGGATTTGATGTCAACAACTTCCTGCCATTTCTAGATATCTTAATAAGTCGTCGAGAAGATGGCTCATTTAGAAGAGCTGTTTATAGGAATCCCACATGGTCAGGTCATTACCCAGAATTCAACAACTTCACACCGGTCTAATACAGAAGAACACTAGTAAATACTTTGTTCACACGAGTAAGGCGAATCTGTAGGCACGACAGACTCACGGAGGAACTAGATACGATTACTTCTGTCCTACAATCAAATGGTTAATTAGAAGGTTCACAGATAGGCACAGTAAACGAAAAGTAACACCCAAAGAGGTGGTCACTGTAAAGAGAAAGACAGTCTACATAGAGCTGTCTTTTAGGGGTGATTATATCATGCATCAAACAACACAGCGGTTAAGAAATTCAATTAAGCGAGCGTTCAATGCAGGTGAACTCCGTTTAATCGTTCGGACTCAGAAGTTACCAGTGCCTTTAATTAAAGATCAGCCTATTGATGCCACTTCACATTGTGTCTACCAGTTTGTATGTAACTGCGAAGGAAGTTACATAAGCAGAACTGAGAGATGCTTGAGCTCCAGAATGAAGGAACGTTCACATAAATGGGTGCAGAAGTCCGTGTTACCGGAGTAGATCAATGTTGCTGTAACCCGTAAACAGCCAGTCTCCTCATTCACTAGACACTTGCTGACCACCAGTCACGCTATCGATCCATCTTGTGCATTCAGAATCCTGTTGCGTCATTCCAAGTTAACATTGTTACGGTTTGCTGAAACAGTTGTAATCAGCTGACTCAGACCAGCTCTCTGTGTTCAGAAACAACTGTTCGTGAACTTGACTGTTCCCTGGACTTAATGACTCATCCTAATTGGCTTACTGATTATCCACCCCACTAGTGGCTTGCCATAAAAAAACATCCGTTATTGTAAATTTGGTACTAATTGGTCAATACGAAATGCTTGCATCTACCGGTTTTCGTGTTCTGACTGCTTTGTTTAAACTGTTCAAGGGAACCAACTGTTTCAGATCTTATAATAGTTCGCAGAAGCGACCTCTGATCTATACTATACCGGTTCCTACCTGGTTCAATCCGGCTAAACCCGGTGAGTCAAGACAAGTAAGAAAAACCGCCTTGGAATGTCCACTAGAGAATGAATGCTACCAAATAGTATACAGCCAACATATTTTCACTTTAGTGTTTCAGGCCAGCAAAGGTGATCAGTCTGGGAAAAATTCTGTCCGTCCAAGCTAACGGAGTGTAAACAAGTTATACACGAAAGCACTTTACTGTTTTTGATATATACCGAACCCATTGAGATATCGGGTGAAGTGAAATTAACTTACACTTCGCCTTGTTGAAGCTGGCAGAAATGATTCATAATTGTTGCTAGTTTACGTGTAGCCTGTGAACCCAATTATGCCAGTTGAGACAGCCTGACAAACGGAACGATCCCGAAACTGTCAAGACGGTTGTGGAAGCAATCAGATTTCACGTGATATAAACTACTGTATAAACCTTATAATTTTCCATCACTTGATATGTAAACCTACCGCAGATTCCCGCGAATGAGCAAGGAGCAATCAAATTTAGTGAACTGGACAAAATGGTCGGCAATGAACAGGTATTAAACTAACTCAAACCGGTCAACTTATATAGTACTGAAACGGTGTACAATTATTAGGTTCGGAAAGAGTTCAGGGAATAGGCAAATATAATTATAGGCAGGATGAAAATTGAAGGAAGACGTTAGAAGTTTCCAGATAATCAGTCCTGAACGCCTGATTTACCAAAAACGTGCACGTGTACAGAAGAACCAGATGTTCCTTCTGCAAACAAAATTAAAATTCTGTAACAGTCCACCAGCATACCAAACCTATTAAACAAACCATAAACAACTGTTCATTCTTGTCAACAGTCTTCATTTAATCAACCATCTTATTTGATGCGGAGACTACGTTGATCTTTGGTGCACCGGAAGGTAATGTTAAAGGCAGTGAGGTTACCGTGCAAAGTCCAACGTGATTTTTACCATTCATTTCGTCAGACAGTGTAACTATTGTGTCGGATAACTTCCCAAACTCGTAATTGATTCAGGTCGAGTGGATTGAATAATCAGTACTCCGCTGCAACCTTTACGCATTCAACGGAATTTGCTGATTTTACTCAAATTGTGGGTAACGTCCTATTAAAAAAATGTGGTTGAACCCAAATCCAATATCGATGTGGGTACTCATATTGGCTGACTAAGTGGGAGATAAACTGTAACCAGCATTGATAAGAACCACAGAAAATTGTTAAAGACTCTATCTACGATTGACACTCGGTGGTGAGATCTTAGATACCTGAGTGTAGTGGCTGCTGTGAGATAACAGGGCAAAATTCAAAACCAGCCCTGTAGGCAGATTAAGTAGATGCGTATATATATATATATATATTCAGAAGTATGTCACATCCTTTGCATTGATCTAAACAAATTTGAACAAATCTCGTGCACGATTCGGTAATCGAATATTGATGACAACCACTAGTAGAAAGAAAAATTATACAGGAAAACAATGCAGCCTTCAAAACGGTATTAAACTGAAAATCCTTTGAACGAAAACAGCATTAAGTAAAAATATGACTTTTCGATTGCTAAACCATACTTTGATGTCGTTTTAGCAACGACATATTCGTGATGACTTTTGAAGTGATATGTTAAGACGAGGTGACATTTAGAATTGAATATAACAGTGAGAAGACAGACGCTGGTGAGTACTAGCGTGGTGAGGACGAGCGATCGCACCTTACTACTCACAGCGCTACTATTCAGTAGTGAGGCAAAAGCATGGATCTTGACAATGAAGTAGCCGCGAGAAAAATACAAAAAAAGAATTGGAGTGTAGCATGGCAGGAAACGGTATTTGGTATATAAGAAAAACTTAGCATTGGTGTCGCGGATAAGGAAGGAACCTGTGCGAGGAAACCCCATTGTGTTTGCAATACCATATATATATAGAAAGATTGCTCGTTCTCATCACACTAGTATTTCGTGTTGCCTTCTTAATATGGAACAAAGATAACCACTAGTATACGTAGCATCAGCGGATTGAGGTGAAGAAATAAAACAGCAAATATGGTGGAGGATACAACGCAAAACTGTTAGGTCCACTGACTTAAATATGATTGTTTTTGCACACTCAGTGCTGGCTTGATAGAGCTAATCGCGTGCGCATCATAGAAACGCAAAAAACCCGGACTTGTTTGATACCTCATAATCCTGATCGCTGGTTTGAGATCAATCTGGTAACCTGTGACCGATATAATCCTAAAGATAGGCGAAACCCGAAGTTTGTGTGTTCCCAAAACGACCGTATAACACTGCGCGGCACATTCTGAACCCACTTTCCTAAAGGATCCTTCAATTTCAAGCACCTGTCAGTCAAGGCTGGCTTTTGATAAACAAATCTGCTAACTGATCCATCATTCCTGCGACTCATCAAGATATCTAGAAACGGTGAACACTTGTCCCTATCTAGTTCATAGGTGACGGTCGAACTAATGGTTATTCGGCCGTTTTACGACTTCATAAGTCGTACGAGGAGATTGATTAAACAGGAGGATGTCAACCACATAGCGTTTGTACAATGGAATCGTCCAGAATTCTTCCGTTTTGATTTTGCTGTACCTATATAATTGTAGTGATCTGATGGTGAATTAACGAAAACAAGCGTTTGTCACGGTTTTTCTTCTGTAATTCACCCTTCAACCACCGGTGTAAGAAAAGTCAGTAAGCACCGGTCACAGAAGGATTTGCACAGCGACTCCTTCCATTTGACGACAAAGCACTCTAAAAACTAAAACCGATGTTCACCGTACATGGTAACAAAGATAGTTTCGGTTGATCCGTGTGAAGATTTATGTCAGTCTGAATCGGACTGCATACACAGCCTATCCTCCCGTGCAATGGGACATCCCTGAAAATCGGCTGAACTTTTATTGAATACACAACTTTGTTTGTTAGAGTGACTGTCGAGACCATCAATCAAACCAAATGAGTTTTTAACAACACATGTCAATTTTCCGTTTTGATGGCGTCAGTGATTGTAACAACCACAGAGCCAGTTAGTGTAGCGAGGCATTGCTCAAAGATAAAAACCGCCTAATTGGTACACCAAGATTGTTTTTTTGGGCAAACCATACAGTTACGGTGTTGAAGCATCAAGTTTTAGGGTTTTGAAAGAGCCTTCGAAAACTTAACAGTTCAACTTATCTGCTGTTCTATAACAGCAACATTTTCCATCCTTTCGTTAAGTTGGAATATGTTGTCATCGTACAACAAAGTGAACATTTTCCGAGTATACTCTTCGTTATCCATAACTATGTCACCAGAAGAGTTATGTGGTTCCCGCAAGACAACATCCATTAGATATTGCTCTTCCTTTCCTTAAAAGCTGAAACCTGGTAGTATTAATGGTTTCTCTGTAAACCAGCAAGCGTCCACTAAAGACAAGAGGGAGGTTGAGAGAGGCTCTGAAAGGCAACAGTCTCCGCGATCACCTGCTCAAAGATGAACCGCTGTTTCAATTTTACTCGACCTCATTAATACACTGAGACAGTTCTGTCCTCGGAACGACCACCGACCTGGGTTCAAAAGGTGGTTAATATAAGGTGGTTTAACTGCACATGAAAAACCGTGTAGGACTCTTTAACTTTCATGACAAACAGCCGCATGTTGACCGTGGCCTTCTGGGGATTTTGAAAGCCTGCATTTTTTACCCAAACTCTCGTATATATTTATGAAGAATGGACGAACTTTGTTACCTAGGGTAACGATATCGACTACGCAGATTTGTTTCCTGGATCTATTGTCACCTCTGTCACCGACTGACAGTTTCACCTTTTCATCGACTGGGTTCTGTATTCTGTGGTGGTCTGTCAAACTAACGATACTCTGTTTACTCGTTTATCCTAATGCTTTTTCTCAGTAAACTATGTTTCCTTCTCAGGTGACCTTCAACAGAAAATTACTGTGATACTTGGCACAGCACATGGATTGGTCGCTAAAATCCCTATCCCCTTTTCTCCACCTAATAATTTGTACTGAAACTCACTGTAAGAATTTGAAGTCCTTCACTGGGTGTAATTATTCGTAATCTTGATTTCGAAATGTATAACCTTGGAACATTTTACCGCCAGTGGTTCATATTATGATCAATTTATGTATTGATCAATAAAGAGCTTAAGTATAATGTGAACGCGCAAACTAGTTGCATGCACACACACACGCACACAAGCAGCTGGTGTACAAAACCGAGTGTAATGAACTTTAATAATTAGTTTGTTCAAGCAGAATAACCCATCTAGTTTTCACATAGACCCGATTGTTGACCGATAGCTGGTACCGAGTTGTACCATTTGTCGCAAACGTGAATCAAATTATCATCCAAAATTGTTTACAAATGCACAAATTTGACTATCCAACATCCGGTGTGACCGTATGTAAGTATGCGTGTACAGTGTGTGTGCAATTGCGAATTAATCGAAGCGTTCCAAATAATTCTTGTCCAGATAATAAACACACATTCAGTTGAAACTCTAGTTATGTTTTAAATGGTCTCATGGTTCGTGTTACTTGGTTTCTCAAGGATATGTTCGGTTTCAGTGTATACAATCGCCACTGTATCGCTTTTGCACCGACCTTCGGAATACTGTCATTTGACAGCAAGATGTTCTGAATTCAAACAAACTATGACCAGTAATTTAGCCAGAACATATGCAGCTGAAGGCTGTTGTGAAGTAGTCTTGGAAATAACATGAAATTCCAAGAAACTCAGTTCATAAATGGTAAGAGTTACAAATGACTGAACCATTGAATGTCTTCTCGTGGTATACTCCGAACGTCCCCACAGACTTGCTAGACGAGTACGGCTGACTCTGTTTTGACCCGATGTTAAAGTTCGATGGTGCAGGCTGTGATCTGCTCATCACGACTGGTTGGGTCTTCAGATAAACATATCATGCACTGATAACAAAACAAAATGGAAAATCCCACTCAGTTGTTCATCTTCTGGAAGGATAACAGTTCAACTCGTCCCGAATAAAATTCCCCTACGGTCATTCTTCATGAAATGATTTATGAAGGGGACAATGCACAACAGACCTAAATCACTCAGAAACAAAAATACATCTTAGCTACGAACTATAAGCTTGTGTTCAATCACAATTAGAAATCAAGCGAAGCTATTGGATGAGTTTACAATCAGTTTACTGGAGCCGCATTGTTAGAATGGTGCGACTCTGGCGACGCTGAGACTAAGTGACCGAACGGAGAGTAAAAGGGCTCAAGTGCCAACCAGACGCTGTTGAGACAAACGCCTTCTCAAATGTTTGACACGAAACACTCATTTTGTTTCATAACCTTCCATAGCCCTTACCATTCTGTCGATGCACTGTCCACGGGATCCATTATCTATGGGAGTGATTATCCCGGAGTTAACTCCCAAACAATAAGTCCACCGGAATGACTTGTCACAAAACCGATTTGAACTACACGACCTAAATTGAAATTAGTTTAGCCACTTGCTACGTGGTAACGAGTGCTGTAAATTTCGTGCCCAGTCAAACCAATAGAACGTGAAGATTAGCCAAAGTAACATTAGGTAAGAAAGAAGTCTGAAACTGGTCAGCTGTTAGTAACTAGAGCAAAATTTAATCACTAAGCACCCACTTATTTCAACCTGCTTTTAATTCACTGCATTTTGACGACATCAGTGGCTGAATGTATTACTAGTTTGGTCTGTAGTGCGAAGGTCGGTTGATCTAATACCCGTCTGGCTGTTAATATGCGTAAGAAAAGCCGTAAAATGGAATTCGGTCGTGTAATGTTGGTTTATTAGCGTGCATCGTAAGACGACAGGTTTCACCGGCATGTGATATTAAGCATCTTACCTTCTCCAAACGTTATTGCTGTACCAGGAACTCTACCCTAGTTAGTAACCAACTTGACATAAACCTATAGGCCATCTTATCGGCACCCAGTTTATCCGGCTGGCTTCGCCAGATCACTCGTTGCTGATATTCAAAATAGGTTTGACATTTCACATGTCTAAACAGAGATATCTGGGGTGGAAATCTAAAGCTCCGGGCAAGCGATCTTAGTTCACAAGGCTTCATGACACCTCAAGTGTCAAAGGACCACATAAACTCCTTTCCATAACACTTCCATACAGTTTTGTGCCACAATGATGACTTAGTGCTTAGTCAGTAGCTAATTCACTGTGCTGATGATATGTGGTTTCGAAAATTCTTTTGTGGATGTCAGACGCACAGACAGAACACAGATTGTCACTAAGAGCCTAGCTAAATTTGTAATATTCGAACGATACCAATCACCCTAATTTTCTGGAAACCTCATCAGTTTGCAGATAGTCAAGACTGTGTTGAGCATCTCTTCAACTTGACTCGCAAGGGTACTTGTCATCTTTTTCTATTGATGAAACAACTCTCTGTTCCTGTCTTTTGAAGAACAGTGTGCCCTGCAAGTATGTTACTCAACACAGCTTTACAAAAAGGGATGTCAGGATGAACAGGCGCTTATGGGATTTCATCAGATAAGTTTTCCATCATCATTGTTGTTCTACACGTTTGCTCGTCATCACTGTCTATTTTTAACTTCATCATGGGTGGTATTCTAAAGACTGTGACAGTGGCCCATGGCTGCTTTCGACCTTTATGTTGGTAGGACGGTGCCAGCAAATAATTGTCTGTCTGAGCAACTATTTAAACGTTGATTAAGCACTAGTGAAGGGAGGAAAAGGCATGATCTGAAGGCCACGTGTGGTATCCCTCAGCTCCCATTGTGCGTAGTGATGAGAAGGTCTGAACCTTATTACGAGAAGGTGTGTTATGTGTCCATAAGTCCCCCGACGGCATACGACACTGAATGATTAACAGCTTCAAAGCATTGTAGACACAACGGATATTCGACATATACTTCGCTTCAAGTTCACTTTCCTCATCTTTATACAAATTCAGTTCAAAAGACTACATCACTGGCTGGACTAGTCATTCACTTTTGTAGGCATATCAGCTGATGCTGCTGGCATACCAAAACACCAACTTTCAGGCACCGACCAGTCACGGTGAGATTGCATAAGTGATCGATTTCGACGTGTGTACGATCGGCGGGCTCTTAAGTTTGTCGATCCCACAAGATGATTACTAGCATTGGCGTGCGCAGGCTACTGGCACCTCTTCTATAAGGGATCAAACTGGATTCGAACGGTCATACTGAGGTGTGACTTTTTTAAACAGTCGTGGAGTCCAAATGGTTTGACTTAGAGGCCCTTGAGCTGTAAGAGTGCCGGAGGGCATCGTTTTTGGGAATCAGTGGAATTAGGTCTTGAAGGTTGTTTGTTTGGTCACATGCTTCGTAAATAACTGATTAACTCGTACATTGGCTTGTCTGAACGAGACATCCAGCTGAACAGTCACTGACTTGGCATTTATGAGTGATGGAATTGTTGGTCTACTTCAGCTGCTCGGTCAGTATACCGATCAGGCACCGAGTGGTCTGCAACATCGCTGGTTATCGTATACGAAACAGAATGGTGATCTGCATAACAAATCCATATTTTGTGTACTCAGAGCGTTCGCTTGCTCTTCCTATTCATTCCACGCTGTATGACATTACGCCATGTCTTGTACCAGTCTTCATGTTATATATATTTATATATAACAAATAAAGGGAGACAGAACGTAAAAAATACATTTCGCTTCATATTCAACGGCTTGTCATCTTGCATCTTTATATTAGTACACCGCCAGCTTCCTGTTTAGCTAACCAGCTAGTTAATTCGACTTCGACATTCTATAAGTTGTCTTCGCAACTACTTCGGTACTTTATTTAATTCCTTTTGAAACTGCCTAGCTTTCTTCAACTGGCTAGACGCTGACTTCGTAATGTCATGGTTTTACACCATTATAACTTGGTCGTTCCACAAACGGGCGATCTTTACCATACTCAATTTAACGATATCCTTTAAACACTGTCACTTGTAACACAGGTGACTTTCCCCAATTTGGCAGGGCTGACGTATACAGGCTGATTGATCTGAGTGATATACGCACACTACGATCCTTCAACCGACCCGGACTATATGCCCTGCATTATCAACGCACATTGGCCTGGATTTGGGATGAATTCGGTTGGGTTGGAAAGACGCTAAACTGGAGTTCGTCCCCAAACCGGGTTCCAGTGCAACGACAGCACATGCTTGGGAGCAATCTTGGACTGAAAACGCAGTCAGGTATTGAAACGTACCGTATGGTGTTGAAGATACCGCATTTCACAAAAGGCACTGACAAAACAGCACACTACATTGGGTTTTTGTAGATAGCTGCAACCGTACTACGAACTATGGCCGCAGCTCTAATCCGGTGCGCCGGTTACCCATTTGACTGCATAATGATTGCCTTTTCATCAGCCAGGCTTAAGCGAACACCGATTTTTCGTGGATGTTGGCTAATAAAGCACATCTGTACTCAGTCTTTTTGAGCTTGGCGTACGCCCAACTGCTCCATCTTCAACACAAAACAGGTTTCCGTAAATTTCGTCAATAACTGGCACAAGCAACCCACAAGAGGACACTCACTCTGTAGATGTCAGTGCAGTCCAGAGTTAAGTATTATTCGGAATTACTGGTGTTATGCAACAATACCGAAAGTGACCCCACATCAAGCTTGTTTCAGATACCAACATTCAATGAGTCTTTAGTGTATTGCACAGTCATTCTATTTAGGCGAGTTAACCGCCATTTGTAACAATGAGATTACGTACACTTAACAAAGAGAGAAACGCTAAACTTCAAGTAGTCTGGCATTCAAAGAGCATTATTTGGTCCATTCTGTCTACTTTCTTTTATCCGTCACATTAGTGCACGTCGAGCCCAGTCATCTTTACTCGGTTTAACTACGGGGCTTACTGGTTAATTATTTGAACATTATCTGAACTGTGTACGTATCGGGCTTCTAAACTTGGAGCACTGTGACCAACAGTTTTGCGCCTTTAAAATGCCTTCAGATTTGATACATCACAACCAGCTGGCGTACATTCATTAGTAATATTGTTGATTCTTCACCCTGAACTCGACCTCTATATTTTTTGCCGCGTTATTTATAAATGTCCCAGTCGTTTATAGCCCGGGCTTAATATCGGTAATCTGTGTGATCAGGTTTGTAGGATTCTGAATAGGTCGGCAAGGTTTTGGCCAATGGTCTTGACTATCATCAAATATCCCCTAAATGCCTAATCACTAAACCAAAGTCTATACTACGGCATTACCTGTAGTTCAACTTAACTCAAAGTTGAGGCCGAAATTTCCGAGAAGCCTTCTTTGTCCCTACTATTCTTTAGCCCTATTATGATAACCCAGTACTAGGTGAATATGGTCACTATATAACTTAAGTACTTTAATCAGAATAGTAAATGCAACCCCGATACGTAGGATCCAGTCCTGTAGATCAACCTCATATTATCCTGCTTTTGATGTGGGCCTCGTCACTACTACCTAGCGTGCACGTGACTATTCCGCGCGTAGATGCTTTGAACGATACAAAGATGGGACCCAACCTTCAGTAGTTACTAAAAGTTTCTTCAGCGAACATCCGAAATTCAAAAGCTAACAGTTTGTATACTGCCCAAACTTCCGTACAGGTCATGTCAAAAACTAAGCCACAAACGCGTGCACTCATTTGCACGGCACACATGCACTCACATACATTGGGTAACAGTACGTTGTCATTTGCCTTGGTGAAAGTTCTCACACAGCATGTACACACTGTTCCGATAGTCTCTTCTTGTCCGTCGTGTTCGGGGCTTGTCCTCTTCCTCCTGAGTGTCGCCTGTGGGCAATATACTACTTGTGAGTAGTATACTGCTCACAACAAAACTGCCTGTTATACAACACTCCTCCCTCTTTTGAGGTTCCTTGGTTCCTTTGATTTTTTTGACGAATCTTCTGCGATCGACTGGGTGTTTCCTCCCGCATTAGTGATTTTCTGGTTCGTCGCGCCGACATCTCGTGCCACATTGCTAACTCATTGGCGTGCACTCGTTTCATCTCGTCGTCCTTCGTGATCGTGTATACTGGGCCCCGTCTGGAAATAACCAACTACGGACCTTTCAATTTAGGCAAAAGTTTTCCTGATCCTGGCCCGCTGGCACTCGTATTCCGATGGTCCCGATATTTCACCTGTTCTCCTAGGTTGAACATTCTAGTCTTGCCGAACCGTTGCCTTGCGGATTGCTCCTTTGTGCGTGCCTGTGATGCTTTCAGATTTCGTTTGGCTCTTTCTCTTCCGGCAACCAATTCTTTAGTGAGATCAATGCACTCTGGCCATATTCCAATGTCCTGATCCACATGAAGTCGAGGGGTTCTACCGTACATCAATTGAAATGGAGATTTCTTCGTACTCGCCTGCACAGACGCCCGGTAGGCCAACAGCACCAGTGGCAACACAGACTCCCAGTCTCCTCCTCTGGCTGATAACCATTCTTTGACTGTCCGGTTGTTACGTTCAGTTAGTCTATTCGTTTGTGAGTGATATGGCGTCGTTCGGATGCACTTGATTCCAAGTTGTTGCATGCGTGTTCGGAACCCCTCGCTTTCGAAGCATGGTCCCTGATCCGTCATGATCGCCTTTGGTACACCGTGGTTTACTACGATGTGCTTCATCACCATCTCTCCCACCGTATATGCTTTTTGATCCGGAACGCCAGTCGCTTCGCTCAGTGGAAATGGGCCCATAAGATCCACAGACCAGAGTTCACCGATTTCGGAGACTGGTATTGGCTGTAAGGGCTGTTGGGCTCCCCGATTGTCGCCTTCCAGTAACTGACACTGTTGGCATGCAAGCACGTTAGCTGTCACATCCTCTTTCATTTTCGGCCAATATGCTCTTTGTTGCAGCAGATCACACTTCCTAGTGCATCCGGTGTGTGCCATTTCATGACAGTCTGCCACCACTTTCCTCCTCAGTTGTCTTGGAATGACTTCCACACAAGGGAGCCCAACGCCACGCTGCCATGTCAATACGCCTGCACTGTTTAAGCCAACTCTTCTCCATTGGGATGCGATTAATTTCAGCTCCTCATCTTTAGTATTTGTGAGGATTCTCGCGCCTCTTGCCAAGGCTTCAACCACTTTCCGGAGGACCGTTGTAGACGTACTAGCGTCTGTGGGTCCTGCTCCATTATTAAGCCGTTGACTCTAATGATCACTTTGGAGAGTTCATCGTCCATCTGCGGTCGAGAAAGAAAATCCGCGACGCAATTGCCCAAACCAGGCACATGGTTGATCGTGAAGTCATATTCCTGTAAACGTAATGCCCATCGGGCTAATTTGCCTCTCGTGTCCCTCGCTGTCATGATCCACTCCACGTGGAACTGTTGACCCAACAGGTATGGCCCCCACTTGTCCAGTGCTCAGACGATTGCCACACATTCCTTCTCAATGATCGAATACTTTTGTTCCGTTGGAGTCAGGACACTGCTGGCATACTCGATTACTCCTCCCTTTTGCTTGAGTACTGCCCCAATGCCACGGTCACAGGCATCTGTTGCTACGATGAACGTTTCTTTTATATTCGGTAGTTTCAGCGTCAGTTGTTGCTCGTTCATCGCTTGTTGTACTCGCTTAAACGCCCTCTGGGCATCGTCGGTCCATTCAAACTTCTTGTCTTTTCGAAGCAGTTCGTACAATGGCAATGCGATGGAGTGAAAATTTTTCACGAACCGACTGTAGTACCCCGCTTGACCCAAAAATTGTCTCAGCATTCGTTTAGAATTCGGAGCCACGGCCTCTCTGATTGTCAGTATTTTCTCCGGAAGAGGCTTGATTTCAACTTGACCAACCTTGTGTCTCAGTAACACCACCGATGATCGTCCGAGTTGTGACTTATCGGTATTGATCCAGAGTCCTGAGTTCTTGATACGATTCAAGACAGCATCTATATGGGCAGCATGTTCCGATTCCGTGTTGCTGTATATTACGATATCATCTCCATATACCGCCACATTATCCAGTCGTTTTACCAGCTAAACCATGAGGCGCCGAAATGTGAACGGTGCCCCGGATAGGTCAAACGGCATGCGTTTGAACTGATACTGTTTTTCGCCTACCGTGAATGAGGTTTTCTGACGATCCAAGGATTTAATTGGTACCTGCCAGTATCCGGAGCGTAAGTCCAAACTTGTGAACAACTTCGCCTGCTGCAACTTGTCAAAAATATTGGCGACGGACGGTATTGGTATGACTGTATTCTGTGTTACCTCATTCAGCCGTCTAAAATCCACACAAAAGCGGTACTTCCCGTCGGACTTCTTCACCAGGAGAAGAGGCGAGTTGTACGGAGTGTTGGCTTCTTCGATAACATCCTTATTCAGCATGTTCTGCATTTGCCTCTTCAATTCCTCCTCAAGATGAACCGGTATCCTGAGGGGTCCGTGAGGTCGAAGTGTTCCGGTTGTTGGTATTCCATGTGCAATCCAGTTGCAAAAAACGTACGTCATTCGTAAATACTTCCGCGTATTTCTCGACCGTGGACTGGAGCAAGGGGGCTGTGCAACTGGGGGTTTTAACTTTGCGTACTTGGTTGACGCTATCTTTTCGCTGTCCTATGAGCGTCAGGGAGCCATACAGTTCAGGCTTTGTAACAAGCTGGGAAAATCAAAAGTACTGTATCAATTTCAGGTGCGCAATCTATGAGAATAATGGTGGATTTGGTAACTCAGTGTGATAGTTCCGGAGTTTGTTTGCGGAATTTAACACTTGGATTGCAAACGACTTATTACCAAAACGTGACATTTGATGTGTGCGAAGATTTGGGTCTACAGTTTACAACATCAAACTCTAGTCAGATGTCGTTAAATATACCTGATTAGACGTGTGTGACTAGGTTTACTTGGACGATTGAAGCAATGAAGTAACACCACTACAAACTTGCACTTTGAGATGTTCATAGGCCTGGAGTTAACTAAACTTATAATACGTAATATTCAGTTTAGGTCGACGAAATTCCTGTCAACAATAGATACATGGCACAAGTTTATTGACTTCTGTGGGATCAACTTCTTCGAGAAGTTCTGATAGTCAGGTTACCGATTCTCGATGGGATCGAGCAATCTAAGCGCCATGCACAAGCGAACGTGACTGAGCGTTCGTGTATAAGGATTCAGTCCTACCTTATTGATCAACACGATGGCTAATGAGACTACGGACCGCAGGCTGACTGCAGCTCATGTCGACTGTGTGTATTAATCAAGAGCGATGTGGACAGTGCAGCTCGAGGTCAACATTTTTTGAACGAAACTGACAGGAAAGTTTTTGTGAAGACGAGAGCGGTAGGCAAACGTTAGATACATGTACACTGTATCTGCAAAATTCCTGGCACCTTACATGCAACAATTATGCGTATGTGCATCGGTGGCTTTCTGTGATTTGTGCGCGTTTTGACTGGTCTTCGATAAGGTGATAAATCAAATAATCAGTCTCGAATAAAGATAACCGACGGAAACACCTTCACCTATTAATCAAACTCGGTGCTGATTTACAAGCATGCATTCGAAGTTAAATCATGGTTGGTTATTACCTACAGATTGTCCTACACCCCGTAAAAATCGACATGATATATTGGCTAAATTGAATTTGTATGTTGCTTAATCTGCTGTGTTCGACTGATGATTCTTTTCCTCCCATCTGATGAGTATCCGCATCAAGCCTAGTACGAATGAGGCCAGAAAATTCGTGCTTACACTTATACATCAGAGAACTTACCTGTCACTTCAAGTAAATTTCAATGCTTCCTTTTCCGGCTACCTCTGATGACCTTCCTTTTAGGTGATCAAAGTATTTTATCGGTAGGGGTGTTTCTTCCCAAGGGTAGGATAGTTTTACGTCACTGAACCCGATCGATATGAGAATGACGCAATGATTTAGGCCGGTATAGTTTATGTGACCCGCCAGCGTGGTCATGAATCGATGAAAAATGTTTTGTTTTAGTGTTTTAAAGCACTGCAGACTGTTTGAATAAAAATAAGCTACTGAGGGACTTTTTCGTGTGCTTTGTTCTGTCAAGTAGACAAGTCTCGAACAATTATGAAGAATCATAAACCGAGGTTAACACGGATAATGTGTGCAACCGCAGCGAATTAGAGAACAGAAGAAAACCACCAAACTTGATCGCTTCCTGCCATCCAGTGTCCACAACCTTGCAACCGCGCGGTTATCTCCATTTGTTCACCTTAGTAACCATCAATTCGACAATATGATGAAAGGATGTGAAACACCCCCTCAGTTGAACTGTCTTCACTCTACCTTTGAGAAGGCGAAGTTTTTTCACGAGGCATTGATTTACGCTATGTCGGAGCATAAACCATCCTTGAAAATTATCAAAGGCATATTTTAGATGATGGATGTTGATTCTGTATGAGGTCCATTGGTCCGGACCTGAACGAAAACGTACACATTATGGACCACTCTGAATCTGTCTGGAAAAGCGCACTGCTCCGATGCTTCTATTAAGCTCGCTTCTTAGGTCAAATGAACCAAACTGAGGCTAGGTTCCTGCGTTGGACGCAGAACTGATTTTAGCTTATCAGAGTATGCGGATTACCCATCAATGGTTTTGTACATGTTGTTGGTCATTCTTGGGGTCAAGTCGTAATCCGCCTGTATTTAGTCCGACAAGACTGCCAGATTTTTTCTTCCTGGTGGGACCAGATCCACGTCAACCTCTTAAAATTGTTTCTTGTATTGTTCAGAGCAATTGGTTGTTGTACTGGTGAAAAATCGAACCATACTGCTTGTGAGTAGTCGGGCGTACGTACTTGCTGAAGTGTGAGGGTCACCGGAGAATTGCGAGATATTCTAAAAAGCAATCAAACAAGATCCATTGCTTCCCATGTACAAATGCACCTACTGCCATCCACGTTTATTACTAGTTTGGCTATATGAGTGCCTGTTGTACCGATAAATCATATGCCGCCTGTTTGGTCTCATTGAATCAACAATCCTCCAGTCACTTTTTCCGTACAACACTCAGAGCAAAACAAATTTTACACCTCATCAGAGAGTTTCTTCAGTGACTGAGTTTGAATTCACCCGTTGGTTTTTGTATATATATATATGCAATAACAGTTTATACTCTGTTAAATATACACTATCTGATTACATCGTTAAATTAAATAGTCTTGGTTTAAGTTCATCAACTATGGAAGCAACATTGTGTTCTTGTTCCTGATAAATAACTATTTAGGCACTTATTTTAAGTAAAGGAAGCATTCGAGTAAAAGGTCCAGCTGATATTAGACCAGCAAATCAAACTGCTTATTACGAATTATAAAATCGGCCTAGTGATATCAGTATCAATAGATCAAGTATTCTCTTTCACTAGTGTCTTCAATGTCCGTCAGATTTCATTTATCTCCATCTATTTCTCAAGGTAGATTGGTGTCCTTTCAAGTTCTGTTTGCTTTCGATTCAAATGGTTTGAATGTCTGAAGTTTTGACCATAGAACTCAGTAGAACTACTTGCTTCGTTTGTAGACAGGTTCTAACCAGGCGATCACTTCATTTCTGCTCAGCTTAATTATATATTACATACATATATGTATACACATATACAGTATAGCTTACAGATGCTTAATCAAACCGAGGATATGCAAAACTTTTGAGAGTTAACCTATTGTGTACATAAATCCGGTTAAATCACAAAACAATGGGGACAACAATATAGTTTAGACTGGGTGTGACCTCACTTTTTATGCATATATCGTCAACGTATTCCATACGGGTTGACTCAAAACGGTTCTAGATTGTGTTTATTAAATAAATGCAATACCACTGACCTGAACAGCAGAAGAGTTGTTTTCATTATTACCGCTAAACTGAAAATTGTTACCCAAAGTCAATCACACAGAACATAAATAATCCACTGTCGGACTGAGTCGGTTTACGTTGAGTTAATCGATTATGAATGGAAAACGCCCGATAGAGGAAATCGATTAGCAGATTTTAAAGTGCTTCTGTAATTCACACTTGAGTGAATTAAGCCACAAAAATTGGTCAATTTACAACTGTGTCGTTTCAGGACAAATATCTGTAAATGAGTTGTTTAAAGAAGGTGACTCAATGATCATCGATTGTGCCAAGACTAAGTTTTTTACTTATTAAATACGGCAAAATTAAAAAGCTACGAATTAGTTTATAGGTCCACAAGATATTTAACCGAACGTCCAATAAGCTTACGGAGACGTCACTAGAATTTTAGGAACTCAGTTTGTCATGGGTGGAAAGTGTTTTCCGGTTCTACAATAGGCTGACAAACCAGCAAGGTCTATATCCAAAATGAACATAGCCGTTATCTTACGACGTGCATAACCTTCTGACCTCCCATGTGTTAACAAGGTCACATACTTCACGTTGAGTGCCGATTCTTTTTTGTTGATGACACTAGTGATACTGGGGCCATATATAACGCGAGTCAAATATTCGGCTCTTTAGAATGAACGGCACTAAGTTGCAGAGATGAACAGACAGAACGAAATCACTAGGGAAGCAGTAGTAAAGGTTTTTCTCAACTCACAGGTCTATGTGAACTCTTGAAAATAGTTTACGTAGGGTAACCCCTCACAATCAGATTCCGGTCTGCCATCTGGGGCGTCCCTAGTCGACGGAGGCAAAAGGGTTGTCAAATAAGCGATCAAGTAAAATGAGTTGAATTTGTATGCGGGACTGGGAAACGAGCTATTGAAGCTATTCTCTATCATATCCACTGTGATAGAACCGGTTCAAAAAACGAAAGACATTTCATGAGGTGTTAGAATTTCACCTAATTTCTTCAGTCACCAGTGAAGACAGCAGATTATTATAGCAGACGACGGATTATGCTTTTGGCAACCGCACGAAAAACGCATTCATATTGGGCTTTACGTTGAAAACCGGGTTGTTATTAGTTTCAAAAATGGTACATTGCTTGAGTCAGCAGTTTGTGTACGTAAAAAGCAAGACAACGAGTATTTATTAGCATCGGCTTGAAGAACGCAAGCAATTTTGGACTCGAATTGCACAATACCAAGTAGAACGAGTTGTCTGGGCCGGAAACATGCGTTGTGGTGGGCAAGTTAGTGTGAAAACCATATTTGGTGGTTCGTGAATTTTTGAGACTACTAAGAAGGGTCAAGTAACAACGGGCTTACTACAGCTGGTTGTTAAAACAAGGACAGATATGCGGGTAAAGGAAAAGCAATGTAGGTGACAAGTGTGCTATGTGAAAATGTCAAAAACTGTGAACGGAACCGGTCTACATTCGATTCATAACCCACAACCAGCTTGAAACATACAGTAGTAAAGCATGCCAAATAAATACGGCATTTGTATTTGCCGATATATATATATATATATATATATATATATATATAATTGTGGCGACAGACGGACGTTTGTAGTATAAAATGTGTGATTTGTGGACGAACTTAAAGATTAGCGATTACAAAACTATCTCAAGAGTATTTTATTAAGTATGGTCTCTTCTGCACACCACAAAAATGATTTTATCATTCATAACATTATACGGTAGTCAGAGTTTAAAAGATGTGTGATTAACAGCGATAGTGTAAAATGTGGAGTCCGAATATATTTTTCCATCTTCAGCAGTTACATAACGCTGTAGTGCGACGGTCTAGGTCACGTGATTGTTAGACACTGTTCGGCCATCGCTGGCCGTACGAGAACCGTCGAACTAAACGGAGCTCGAACATATGAATCTCTACGTGGCGATAGGTGCGGCTATTGCTGATATTTTACTGACAGTAATTTAACTCAAACGACTGGGTTAGGTAGTTATTATCTGTTCAGTTACCATAGCTTTTGCGAAAGTAAATCCAACGGAGAACTAACAACCATATCAAGATCTTTGGATTCATTCTTCTTGTTTCCTCTAGTGTTTGAAGGGCAAATTTTCCTCACATTTAATACGACTAAAACGTTACTTACTGGCGTGTTGCTATTGTGAGGATAGAACTTTTCGTACGTTTACTATGAAATGAGTGACCAGGTCGGAGACACAATTAGTTCCACTCTCAGTGGAGGATCCCAACTCGGCTGACAAATCTCAGAACCGATAGATAGCGGATAACAGATGGTATCGATCATGTCATCACCGAAAGCAGTCGCTCAAACGGGAGAGAAATAACAGACAAAAATCCGTTACAGAAAACGTCATCTAAATGAACAGAACCAAGCTGGCGTGCACGGAACTTTTAGATGCAAACATCATACAAATACGTTGTCTCACGAGACTTTGTGTGTTTCAACATTAAGGGCTTTTGAATCAGATGTTCACGTGAACAAAGTTAATGTGTAAGTCGGTACTTGTGCATTATTGTGTTACTTGATTACGTAAATTGTCGTTATAACTAGCCGAGCCTTTGGATTCACTGCTGTTTTGTCTTTGAAAGATTGGTATGATTATCCCTTTTTAGAGTGCCTGGCCCCTGAATTCAGATTACGGTATTGATGATTCTATCTGAATTGTTGCCGTCTATCTAAGCTGGCTTGAGAATACAGGTTCAAAGATTGGTCAGTCCAACAAAAATATACCGGCAAACTCCAGAAAATTTCGGTTTGCACACTGCTCCAGTGCTCGAGATACATGCACTCAAAACGAACTCCATTTCGAGCCGTCACTTTTCCTGAAGCTGTACACACCAATGACAGTGTTTTGTCTTAGGATTCAGCATTGCAGCATACTCAATTGTGTGAGTCATGGTGGTGGCTAACCGTATTCATCGAGTCATGTTTGTTTTGTCATTTCGTTTTACAAGAGTACTGCGACACGCTTGTCCTTGAAGTTTGCCGCCCTCGATGTGCATCTAGTCAATAAAACTAATCTTACTACTAGGTTAAAAAATCATCTGAAAACAATGAAATAATTCGTCCTACTCATTAAAAGGGTTGTCTGTACTAAGCAACTCAATGACAGACGACTAATTTTGGCTTTTAATATTTTGCACCTATGTTGTTCGGTTTACAGTCGGTTCGCACATTCCTTCTAGACAGTTTCTGTAGGCTTATTAAAGGAAAATGGACATATTATCAACCTAATGTTTAAAGGTCAGAAGGTAATTGGTGCCGCATTTACGCCATTTGGAAGATCAACTGTGAGAAAAATAGGTATCACACGATAGTAAAAAGATTTGAAAACTTGAGGTTTTTTGGTGTTACAGGCATTACACATGGGCATAAAACTAATGATAGAGACTATACATAAAAGATTTCTCCAGTTATTTCTAATTGCTTCTGCTTACATAAAAAGATATAGAACATCGTAATAATTAGTACCAGGTTGGAGGGAAATGGGAGATAAGCGATGTTAAAAACACAAACCTATTGAACAAAGTAGATTAACTGTAGCAATAAATGGAAGTGATGCAAAAAGCCACCAAACTTGGGAGGGCGAATCCCCTACATTTGAAAAACCATGTACCATTCGCTTAGTAGATTACAATATTAACTTCGTACAAGCATCGACTGTCAAGTTTTCCCATGCATAAATTCGACTCTCCTACTTCAATTCTGTTCCAGTTACCGACCGATTTCTCACTGCAGTTTTAAGACACAGTTGGGTGTAACGTCTAGCGATTACTGACGTTTCACCATGAAGCTCGAGTCACCATTGTAGATTTACCTGTGAAATGCTGAATGAGCCTATCATTTTGTTGAGGGTTGTGTGCGACAATGAGAGAAGAAAGTACTTTCACGTTCATCTGGTGTCTGTCGTAAACTTATTCATTAAACACTGTGGGAGCTATTATGAGAATAAATCGTTATCGTTTCAAAATTAGTATGAGTATTAACTAGTCAAGCAGGCTGGACCAGGACAGGAGCGCTTACTTACTACTATGGTGAGGCTACCGGCTTCAGTTGACTTAAGATGTCTAGGTAGCATGATTATTCCACGGAGATGACAGGGGTACGTACTGTGTCCACCTTCAAAACCATTTAATAACTTGGGTACCACTAATAAACGAACATGATTGGATGTTCGGACGTGATTAATCGATTATGCCTTGTTTGAAACAAATGGACTAGTGATGAACAAGTTCGCCTCATAAATTTTTTCCAGTGCAAGCACACGCGTTACTCATGTATTCTGACAGGAATAAAAGCCCTATCTGCAATGGGTTATGTGAAAGTAGGTCAGACAAAGTTTTTGCATAAATACGATGAAATCTGAGCGTTTTTTAACAAACACTAGGTATCTCTAGGTGTGTATTTGTGTTTCAAGTTTCCGTGTTTTTCTACACTACATTCAAACTCGGAGAACGGGGTGACCAACGTACTTGGTCAGTATGACAACGCATTGGTAAACTAATGGTCCCAGGACGTTGGCTGTCTAATAATTTTTTAATGCTGTTTTTAGCCTTACGCAACCGTCTTTTATACCATCTAGTATACTACTCCGTCTAATTTGCCGTGAGGTGTTGCTGATGTTCAAAGCAGTTTGAATGCGTTTGTCACAAAATCCTGACCTGTAAATAACTTATTTTACTACTACATATCCAATAGGTTTTGCGAGACGTTCTTACCCACTGGGTTCTGCAAAATTAACACCTTAGTCCCCCGTCTCACCACGCATTTGTTCAGGTATTGAGAATTTTTGTCAACAGTTCTACCCTTTTGTATCTGATATGTATTACTAAGAAGGACGAAGTCAAAATTCGAAGTTGGCTAGCAAGAAATCGTCAACTGATTGGAACAATACCAGTAACAATAACGTCGTTTCATTAACCAAAACAATCCTAGTGAGTAGATGTAACACACGAGATGTGAAGTTCACAGCATGGACATCGTAGCTAAATCTAACATGTGCAAATAGAATAAAATTCAAATACATAAGCAACATCTTTGTATGAGTTGTTTAGCAGTGGCCTAAGTGAGGTGGAAATTTTACATTTCTGCGAACACCGAGCATCTATCATCTTATACTGGCCCGGTAGCCCGCATGCCTGTGCGATTACTCACATCGTGGCATAGGAAACTAAAACAACGATGACAGTTATTGATTAGTGGACAACAGTTTTGTCGTGTTTCCGCACAAAGGAGTAATGCACTTATTACGCATCGATCAATTAAAAATCGATGAACCATAAACTACCAGTTTGGCTTGAAATTGATGATACTGATCGAACGAATTTCAATCGTTCTGTGAGATTCATTGAATAGGCTATAATGTTTGGTTGCAGCGATCAACTAGTTAGCAGTTGTTCTCAAAGGTTAAGTTAAAGTTTGTCTGACAAATGCACAAGTGTGCGCCCAATCTGGTAAACAAAGTTTGCTGTTGTAGTGAAGCATGAATATGTTGATGGTAAAAACCATAGTCCACAGACAGTGACACGCAGATAATTCTGCTAGGAACTTTTTGAATGCGAACCGTAATCGTACAGTATGCGGTGATGATGAGCATCTTGCAGTTCACATGAAAAACAAACCCACTGGCAACTGCTAAATCGTCTGGAAACTGTAGACCTGGAATGAGCACGACACACTTAATTGCGTCTCTCATAATTAAATAAAATTTTCACTAATCACACTTCGAGCCTGACGTTAGTTGCAAGGTGCCCTCCTGCTGGAGCTTATCGATCAAGACTAAGATGTGGAATCCAGTCCAAGTTCTACTGAAGCAACCAGTTGACCAATGCAGTACATAACTCATCTTAGGCAGGACCAGAATATCTCACCTAAGCGCTAGGCCAAATTCGAGATGAAAGTAGACCAGCTTGTGATCATGCTAACCTAGCCCGATAACCATAATCAGTATCCACAACCGGGCACAACCAATCCGATTTTTGAGTGGGAAGTAAAAAATGACCACTTCTACTGGGGATAGTTGTAATACAATTGTATTATACAAAGTCAAGCCTTACAGGATGTGCTAAAAATGGACTAACACTGACTGTCTCATCTGGAATGTGGTGCAGTTATTTGAATTCGAAATTCGGGTGATCGTTCAACCCTCAATCGCGTTCCCACGTTGGTCCTCTGTCTTACTGAGTGCGGTCCCCAGTTTGCAGTTCGTTTAGTCTGCTATGTACTCACACCGCGCGAATGCGTGTGACTTCTCTCACATCGCTTGCTCATTCACTGACTTGCTTCATCCCATTAACGAAATTCGCCCGAATTGGTCTCACACAGTAGCCAACGCTATCACCGCAACCAACCTCAAGAAGAAACAATGGCTTACAACCCCCTTAAACTTAATTTGGTAAGCACAATAACTAACACTCAAGTCTTGGATTTTGTTGTCAAGGTTGAAAAGAATCTTAGACAAGCTATACATAAGAATTCGGTGGCAAGATGTCGAATTCAAAATGCCATCCCAACACTTACTTTCCTGCTCTGTTTTACTCACTGTATTCCTTTTTGCTATG
Source organism: Paragonimus westermani (assembly GCA_008508345.1). Classification (NCBI taxonomy): domain Eukaryota; kingdom Metazoa; phylum Platyhelminthes; class Trematoda; order Plagiorchiida; family Troglotrematidae; genus Paragonimus; species Paragonimus westermani. Next base: position 111,680 of record QNGE01001134.1, on the reverse strand, counting down.
TGGTGTCCTTTGATCGTTTTTCTTGCTGGCACGATAGGCTATTGCAATAAATACTGCTGGTTCTATATGTTCCATATCGAATTTTAGGATCTACACGTTCAGCTCTTCGGCGTATTGTATCATTTTGTTGGCTTACTGACTACTGATTTTGTCTGGTGGGACACTCGTATTATGACTATTATGACGGAATACAACATGTTAACGGTATTATCAGCACAACAATGAGTAAAGCTGTGTCTAAAGTAGGTGGAAGTGAGACCGGATACTGTGCCTCACAGGCAAGAATGTCAGTGTACACTGCTTCCCATCACACGACCACCTGCTTTCGTGCGTTTGTTGAAAGTATCTGCTTTTTTGTATAACTCCACCGCTCGAATCATCCAGGTTACATGTTTTATCGGTTCATGTCAGGTTTCACTAAAAGAACTATCCTAAGCATATGATTTTGCGGTTACTCGTTACCAGTGGCGTTCTTTTGAGTAGTTGATACTCAACGAATATTCGTGATTTGTGGGCCACCGTCGAATTCCGTTTCATGTTGCGTATGGTAATGTTTATCAAAGCTCTCTCACGCGGTGCTTTTCCTGACAACTGGTGTCTGCGGTATTTTTCTGCCATTCCGTCTTTGCACAACAGTTCTTAGAAGTCGCAGTTTATTCAGACGTCATTGTTATAATCTGCAACAGTTCTCTTTTATTCCTCTACTATTGAGATCTGACGTAGACAAAGCCGGAATGATGTCCACCTGAAAGTCCGTTAGTTGCGCTCTCCTTCCTCCTCTGAATGGCAAAACTAAAAGCAATCAAACTAGCTTCGAAAATAGTCGTTTTATGAGCATTGTTGCTTTGGTCGATGGTGAAAGCCATGTTAATTTGAAGGCTGTTCACCGTTTGACCGGATATTAAGAATGTTATCATATATGTCATTGTCATTACTGATCAGTTTTAATGTTTGATATTGAACTAAACCTTTGTAAGACAAAAACCTGTTTTCCAGTTAGAACAATTTTTATGCGATAAACGAGCTGGTTTGTACACAACCGTGATGAGCAGACGTAAAAATCATGTGGCTTTATAATTATGGGACAGATTGGATGGGAAACATATGCAATTGCTATTTAGGTGCACATGAGTTGTGACATTTGTAAGGCCACAAAACATAGTATATGTTCGTGTGTGTTTCTTGTACGTTCTCAACTACACATTATAAAGCACTATTTGAAGAGACTTGTTTCGAGGAATTTAGGATGTATTCAGAACTCCCCGTCCGAAGTCAATATGAATGAAGAACCAGCAGTACGGCCAGAGAAATCAACTGATAACTAAGAACACAATCATGTTTTTTATCGGGGTATTTTACACATGCTTGAAGTGAATATCGCTTGTTAAGTGAGGTTCTGCCGGTTTCACAGGTAAATTGTAAAGATTTTCTTTTCGTTAATTTCACTAGTTGTATCTAAGAAATTATCCTCAAGACTTACCGTCATCAGTTTATATTTAGGCTAACGAGTTTTTGTTTACAGATGGAATGGTTACACCATAATGAACAACCAGGATTATGGTTGGTTGAGTCTATAGGCTAACCCCTAGCTATAATTTTGCGGGAGGACCTAGTTTGTATTAAAACCATCACTGGAATTTCACAGGTCATAAAAATCTTAGAGTTTTTATACACCTGACTCTACAACGACCAACCTCCATGTCAAAACCGTGACCTCAAACACCTCTCCACCGATGATATCACCTAGTTTGGTGATGGAAAGTCTGCAGCTTAAATGCCGAGTTTGGCGAACAGCTGGATAACTAAAAAACATACTGATTTCAGAAAGATTAGTGACTACAGGAACACTGAATATGACAGGCTTATACAAAGGTAGTATACAGAAAGAGAACCATAACTTACGCATGGACAATCGGATATGATGCAAACACATTTCAACAGGCGCTGACTTGCAGGCAGTGGCATTAGAAGTCAGTCACAACTTCTCATTTTCCAGACTGTCATTTTGTTTGACGAACTTGAAGAGTATCAGGTACGTAGTATTCACCTATTACATAAAGTAATCCATTAATGAGATCGTTTCGCTCGCTTCCTACGTGAGTTTCAAATATGACAAACTTCAACACCACGAAAATTGTGTTAACACTTGAGGTGGTTCAGCATATGTTTCAACTATGGCGAGTGTCTCTGGAGAGAGTTAGTCAAACAAATCGTAAGACTGTGCGTCGGATGGTGCTACCGTTCGTGCAAATTTCCGAAGTTCAAAATAGAGACAACTCTGACATAATGATCGTGCATGGAACACTGACCCAAATGAAGCAACCTTTTCAGACAAAATTTAAACGAAACGTCACAATAAACTTACTGAAACTTTGCTATATTCTTACAACCAGCCAGATATCTCTCAAAATATGTAGTTCACAAGCTTGGATGTCCAACTGAAGATGCGGGGATAACAACAAGTTCAACATCAAGGGAAAATCCATTGAATGAAGCAACCCAGATAATCAAGATATCATCCGAATTGCTGCCTTGGCTTTCGTGTCCATAGAAATGATAATCGGACCAGTGTGTATGTAATTATCAAGGCTGTGGTTCGACTCAGATGAGTGCGACGCTTCCACTGTTAAATTGGCTCAGAACTCCGTGATCATAAGAACACGATATTCTGTCAAAAGGCGTGATAGCAACCACATACATAATGGAATAACTCTTCTCCAAAAGCTCAATCTACCCATCGTAGCCGGATGAGAGCACTTTGGAGCAATTCCAAACGGCACCCGATGAGTAACGGAAAATGCAGGTTCCTGGGAGTGTTTCAAGGGAGGACGTACTTTACTACTGAAACTGGTTCGTTCTTCTGAATAACCGGTTCACAATGAGAGGGCAAGAGTGACCGAACCAAAGCAATGTTGACTGAAGTCAAACTTGGAGTCATTGGACATTTCCAGAATGTTTAGAATCTGCAGGACATACCTTCATCTGCACTTTCAGGCTCTAGTGATGCACGAAGCAAGCAAATTTTTCCGCGGTCTTAAAGTTTGCGACGCAGTTAATTCCGGACTGAGTGGAACCTGGCCGTAAACTTTGGTTGTAGTTTCGACTCAGTTCCGTTGCTGTCAAAGCTCTGGCGCGTTTACCTCCCGCAGAAACCTGGACACTAGCTGTCCTTAGGTAAGGAGAAAACCGTCATCTCATAGCTGTTATCAGTTTGTTTAGTCTTTGAGATTCGTTGCCTCATTTTCCCATCACAGAACATCTTTATACTTTGTCAAATGCTCCTACCATCAATAGCTGCTATCCGAATTAATCGTGTCCTGTAGTTCGCCCGTCAGTATATAGGGGCGTTTAGCCGAATAAACATTTTAAATTGACGCATTCATGGAGGTTTAGGTCAAGGCTGTTTTTAACCCGTCATCTGAGTCCAGTAATCTGTGATACAGTCACAAGATTCATGGTATGGCACCCGCGTCACACCGCAACCCAGTAGATGAGTGCTAGAGTTTAACCTAACTCGCAACACTATTCTACGAAATTATGGCCAAAAGCCGTGGATTCAAGCATTGCTTTTTACTCTCAGGGTAGATCACGAGTACATGGTAAGACATTAGTGTGACAATAATGGTCTTGACACAATGAAGAGGATATGGGTGTCTTCCAGTGAATGATACAGGACATATCTGTCTCTTGAGGCTGGTGTTATGCTGTGCATGATCCGGACTCGGCAGGTACACACGTTTGAACCAGCGCAACCGGATCGATGGTGGCCGACCAGGAAACACTTGTGCTAACTATTTCATTGACGTTGCTTCTTGATGCACTCTCTGAAATCTGCATTCCGTCACGCAGTTCATTCAATTTATCGCCGTCGCCGAGTGATAGAAGGGCAGAGATTCGTGTCATATATTCCAAAGGAAATTCACAATAAGCTGCGTATTTCGGAGGTGTTATCCTATCAAAAATCGGCACTTACATGTAGGAAGTTATGAGTACCGTGCCTCAGATTATTCTACTGAAATAAGGTTTGCTGAGTTACTAACCGTAATTAAATGAATTTGTGTGTACTTCACCAAATCTTGCTACACTGCACATGTATTTTCAGTGAATATTTTACTATAACCCATAATTTTTCATTGTAGTTCACTAAAAGTTCATATTCATTTTCTTGTGTTTCCAGTCAAACTAAAACAGGGTGGTTTTCTGGATTCAGTCAGAACGGATTAGATACGTAAACTGAAAGATGATATCATGAGCCAGCGTAGACCAGGCGTTAAAATTCCCGACCCTCTTTCTTGAATCGCTTTGCCAGTTATCGGTGAGTCTTCGATTAACCGACCGCCGCGATCCTCACAAAATTGGGCAATTAAATACCATATACTGAGCATTCGGCATAACTAAACGATAATTGTAAAACGTAATCAGTGTAGAGTTGCTGTACCGAGCTGGTCCAACTTTAGTGAAGATTGTTGCACGGAGGCTTCGTTGTACGCATTCGAAAGACTGCAATATAACCATGTTGTCATGATTTTCCAGTCTTCAGTCATAGATGTGGCGGCGTCTCCAGTTCCGCAGTCCTGAGCACCATTCAGTCTATATATTCTTAATGATATTCTTCTGGATTAATGCGGATTGGGCGGGTAGACGAAGATGGACAAGGGAGATGGTTAGAACATCCTTACAGAGCTGTTACAGTTGGTCGTGGCATTAACTACTTCGACCATCTGGACAACTTTGCGAATCAATATACTAGCAGTAACTCCTTGGGACTCGAACTTTTGACGATGAGCTCGGTAAAGTCCTAATTGCTTCTTTCATTTGGAAAGATAACTGTTGGCACATGAGTGAAATCGGTATCACGTGCAATTGTGGAAAACTCATGCTATCACTAATTCGTAGGCCTAACGTGCTTTTTCTTAACTTCACCAAGTGAAATCACAACTGTCGGTCCACCTCCCACACGTCAGTCGATCACCGAAATTTTCACCGACGTCAGTATGTGTGCCAGTCCGGCGGAATTGTGCTAAATCAGACAAACTAATGGTCATAAGCGGGCTAAATGGGAAGTGGTAACTGGATAAGTAGCTTAAATTTACACAGTCAGATAGTAACAATCGGGGAGAGTTTTGCCTATTCGGATGGTTGGGTACACGTTCGCATGTTTGGTGTGTCCGAGCAAGATACTTGGTCACGGGACAATCGTCTTCTCACTTGAACCCTATTCACGTATCTGAATTAATCACCATCTCGTTTATTGTTATACTTGATCGTTGGTCTTCCGTTATTTTGACTCATAGACTGTGCGTACCTCTGACATTAACTCCGAGGAATCACACGTTCAACTAGATCTGCTTCTAGCAGTGACAGTAATTTAGCGTCCATACGAGTTGCTATGTGCGGTTTCTCAAGTTATTTTTCGAATGTTCTTCATTGTTCTGGTGTAAGTCACGTCTATCAACGAAATGACGTGCAATTGAAAACGATTCAAGCAGTTCACACAGACACCGCAAGGGTAGAAAAATAACGACAGTCTGAATGGATTAACTGACATGTAAGTCATGTGTGCGTGTTTCTGCGAAGACAGCAAACTCACAAATGTGTCCATCTGTTTACACGCACATCTAGGGTGTGCAAGCGACAATCAGAAGTCTGTTTCTCATCCTCGTGACCCTTTTCATTCTATACGAATACAATGCAAACCATAAATCTTGCGGTTACGAGCTCTACTATTGTGTTCGCTTCATGTCGAATGACCAGACTTTTGGAACTTACCCTAGGCTTGTCAACACGACTATAAATAGATTGTGTGTGTAGGGGTATGAACTGTTTTGGTCACACGGTTTATCTGCATTTGATTCGACCCTGATAAACAGCTCATGAAACGATGTTCTTATGTTCCAGTGGTACATGACTCCCTCCACACAAAAATCATTTATAGCCTTCCCCCCCCCCCGTAGACAGTTGGATTGTCCAAGTAATCTTGGCTGACCGAGGAAGCATCCACTTCAGCTTTCAAAAGAAGCAAAACAATCATTCTTGAAATAGAACTTGAAGAAATGAAGCCTGACAACCAAAATAATTGATGGCTTGATAATTACAATAATGTTATTGTCTGTTCATCGTAAGACAAGCTGAATCAGTTGACAGAACTTAGACTAGAGTGATGACCTTCAGCATAGTTCGTACACTTGATAGAAAGTAAGTGGTTTATTGAAAATTGTGCAGTATAAAGACTAGATAAATATGGTTTTGATTAAGTTGTGAGAAGCTTAGTTGTATTCAAACACAATAGGTGGTATTATCAGACTTGAAATTTTCTAACAGCTTAGTTGCTCGTTCCGTACTTGTGATGTAAGTGCTAATACGTCCAACAATCTTTTTGCAGGGCTGGATGTATTCTTTTTAGGTATACCGGAAAGAACATAAGCTGTACGGCTTTGAAACACATACACACATTTTTAAGTAGATAACCGGTTGTCGAAAATAGCACACTATTGTTCCTACGTGTGCTTTGCACAGCTGCGTGTTCAACCTCCGAGTTGAACCTTTACGTTTAGTGATTTTCCATGTCTTGTAGTTACAGTCCCATACTCTTTTCACTTAGCTGCTGATGATTTTGATCATCCTAATGTTAGCTTTCTGTAATTGACAAACCCACTAATTATAGTAAAGTTTCTCCAGACTAGACGCTTGTCATAATTTTGAATATAATTTTGCTTTGAACCGGACTTTCTTCCTTCGCTCAGTTCACTGCATTTTGAAGCTTACTCTGTTAGTCAAAATATCAACTGTAGCTCAGTCACATTTGCTTGACTCACAATATCAAGCCGTTGTAGTGAACATCTGAGTATACTTTTGGGGTGCAAAGACTTAGCCTTTGGTAGCCTTCCAGTGTTGTTCTTGATGATCGACAGAGTTTTACCTCGTATTTGTTATAAGATTTATTGCTGGATTGAGATGGTTTATGTTCATGTAAGCTGTTTTCGTTTCTTCATTTCCATGGAAGCGCAAATCAGGTGGCCACTAAAAGGTCATTTTTAGGTGGATTGAATGAAACTAAACTTCCGTGTCCAAAGGAGCTTACCAGATCAAGCAAAAAATGGCCATAGGCAGATGTGTAATCAAAACACCAGTTCGCATAAACCAAAAACCAATCTGATTGACATCGATTACCCTCCAACCAAGAGCTGTGAGTTGAGTAACGGACAGTTTTTCCCTTTTAGACGCAGTTGTAGTGCTGAACTCCAATCCCCCGCTGAACAGTCAAGTGTGCAAACAAATTAAGTAACAGAAACCGAATAAAGTGTGTACAATCAGACGGGCTACTGTAACATACAAGCCGGCCGTTTTTACTCGGATTGGCTGTTACTTACGTGAGCCAAATTTGAGCAACTTGGGGACACCAGTGGACAGCGTTCTACCACAGCAAGTGTTCCAGCAATAATCCCATAAAGGAAAACTACATGAACTGCCATGAGCCAAAGGCCCAGTAAGCTGTGCACACAAATTACGCAAACGAAAACCAAAGTGACACTAACAACAGGACGGAACACTCTGTCAAACGATTCAATTTCAACACATGCACGGTTGCTAGCTTCGATTGCGCTTTTCACTATCAGTAATATTTCTTGAAGTATGTATTGACCTTCTTGTTGACACTACTTGAATGATTCAATGGTCGTACTATAAGCGAGGCAATTCCTGGTTATTAGGGCAAAGCAAGCATTACTAGGAAGCCACAATGAATTCGCTTCAAACTGCTGGCTAGTTGATAGTTTAGCAGACTTACTTCTTCAGATGGGACTCAACTAGGGAAAATCAAGGTTTCGGCTAGATTTGAACCAGCAACATAAATAGCATGCTCAAACATCGTAATCACCCTCACCAGCTAAGTTACGAACTTGTTTCTCTCTGGTTCAGATCTCAATGAAACCCTGATTTTTCACGGTTGGGTCTCATTCTGGCTAACTGTGTGCATATTTTTGACCTTAAAAGTTTCCAAGGAGAAAATAACTACTAAACTTAACAACATGTTTGAAATCGTACATCACGAATCTTGTCTCCTACTTGATGCGCTCGATTGCTTTGTTCGCAGTACTTCACGTTTGCTAGGCAAAATTGGATGTTCATTAGGCCATACTTTCGCAATCACAACAATGTTTCCAACAGCCTTGATGAACAACTTTTGTTTTCCTACGTATATTGTGGCTGTGCATTCAACTCTTCTTCTCAGTTAAAAGTCACGGTTGCAAACAGCCGCTTCCGCTACTTTTCATCAGGTATATACAGTCACAAAGAATTCATTGGACATACATATGAAATTGGAGTAAGCTTATATTCAATGCTAATAGCCTTGGGAGCCGGATAACTGTTCAACCGGATGGTATTCGGTTTGTTTTTGTATGAGAGTGTATTATGTTTACATGAAACGTGACTGGCATGTAATAACGTGTTAATTGGCTAAGGGGTAAATGAGGTCCAGGGGGTTTACGCATAGTTGACCAGGAGTTTGAATGTCAACCTCATATTTATATGGCAGATAGAGAGATTAAGCCTTATCCGACTATGTGAACACTTTCGACAGGCGTTTTTCAAATGCACTTCCTGTGAATAAACAAACCCCCTCAGCTTCGCAGATGAACTCAGGCATTCTGCAAGACACGGTCCTTCTCATTTTCTCTAATCGTTACATGGTCACTGCCGTTTTCCTTTAGATTGTCAAACATCGTGCTGTCCATTTTAACAATGACCAACCTACCTAAATTAGAACATCGTGATTCCACATTGACAAGATGGGTGGTTCACAACCTTAGGTCATCGTGTTATGATTTGAAAGAATTTGTGGAAATAACTACATCACAGGTGTTGGTTCGTCTAAACCAACAGAAGTATGCGAAACTTATCTAGAACCTGCGGAAGGTTTCTGTTACCACGCTCACCTTGATGGCACTCACCAACTTCACGGAGTTTTGTGTTCTAAAAGGAACAACTGAAATCAAAGTACTACTGAATACACCCACATTTCCCAAAATCTTTGAGGAGGGCTGGTGGGCATAGCTGTTACCGTTATCGACAGCGTTAACACCATGAAGTTCTGAGTTGTGTAATATCATAAGTATTTTATTGATTATAGGTTATATTCATCGGGTCTTTATAGGTGAGTTCCATTAGTTCGTGTTACACAACCAAGCATCTCTCTTTCAACCGGGCTGTTCTTGTCTCACTGGTTGGCTACACTGCTGGTAATCGCTTCAGCGCCCATAATAACTTTTCCATTATGCCTCTCTATGACCTATTTCATGTTCTTCACGGTGCGTTTACCAGATGTGTACAACTTAATAATATTAGGCCATCTTTTACATCTGTTTACCCGCACGTCTGCTCAAAAAGCTTAGTCCTTCCAAAGCTCAGATGCTGGCAATGAAACAAGAGTTGCGGATTTAAAAGAACAGCTCATTAGCAGTTAATCTTTCAATTTTCTTCTCCGGTTTAACTTTTGTAGTACGTTGTAAAATCACAAGTTACCAGATGTTTAACTGTTTATTGCTTCAAACAGCCACTATGCTCGCTGGTTGTGTATCCACTCAACCATGGAGGAATTAGAGTAAACTGGTGTCATTTTGTGTCTTACGGACTGTACAGGTGTCAACAGTTATGAACGCCGAACGTAAATGGTAAAACTGTCAAGCGCACAACTGAATGACAAATATGATCTTGTATCCTTGAGTGACTCCCTTAAAAGTAGACTCTGTCTTTCCTATCCTTTTTAATGTTGTCGTTAGCCTAAATAAAATATATACCTAACCAATTCACCCGATTCTGTAGCCACCCTTTACCCTGGATACCTAAAGAATTGGTAAAGTTTTATACACAGAATGAGGCCTCGAAGATTTGCCACTTCAGTGACCAGAAGTACACTTTCTTTAACAAAAATGCACAGTCGTCTTATATTTAGTTTCGGTTTTTAAAACTCTGTTGATCATAAAACATAATAACACAGCCTATTTGCAGAAAAAATCAATACACCAAAAAAACCTGTAACACGATGCGAATCTACTGATGCAGTAATCATGTGGTTTACGCAAAAGAACGAGTTATTTTGTTTCAGCAATACAGCTGAGTCCAGTTTCAATGTATCAATCTTTTGATGCATATCGTGTGTACGATCAATGGAACTGTTAAACTGAGCAAACAACTGATCCACTTGTTGTGCGACATAAACTGATTTGTTGGTAATGAAATACCTGCAAACACTAAGCGTCACATCTTGTGAAAAGTAAATGGAAATTGTGTAATCCTTTTGACTCCCTTCCCGATTGCACTGACCCTATGTTTCTACGGTGGATGATTAAGTCACATAGATGGAATATAACACTACTGACCAATTAAAAATACTCTTGAGGTCGTTGGGAGACTCGCAAATTGAGAACAGCTTGGGCGGTGTTTTATTTCGGGCTCAGAAACTTCTGCGGACTATATGAACCGGTCACCAATATGCGATAATTACAAATGGTATGACAGTCAGCGATGTATTACTCTGAAAGTAACGTCATAAGCCACGATTAAACAGACAGTGATCAACACTCTGTTCATGTTGATGCGTCACTTGAAACAGGGGCATGTAGATATGAAGATATAAAGATAACTGAAGTTATCTAGTCATGGATTGAGCGAAGAAAACCGTTTGATTTCTTCAGTGTTCAAATCACCCGCTCACCGATGCGTGCTGACTAACCCTATACAAGAGCGACTCTCAAGTGTTTGCGACATCCCGACTACCGTTATCTATGAAACAATTGGTCTTCGTAATTTCGATGGCCTCTACAACCAACCGTTTGCAGACAACTCTTCCAGATACATTTCATCGCCTATATCCAACTAACTGTAACCATGTGATAGGGACTTCCATTCCGTGTAGATCTAACCTCTCACTGTATGTATCAGCTCCGTTTGTCTTTATCTCTACATGTCCCAACTCTACCGAAATGTGAAAATTAAACGTCTTCTTAGTGTGTCGTCTGTTGACTCGAATATAACCTGTTCTGATTAATTTAAAGCCTAAAAGTCGCATGTCTGGCCTGAAGAGGTTTTTGATCTGAAAATTCACCAATAAAAGTTACCCGCCACCGACGAGTAGTAGGGGATGTTGGTGTTCGTATTGATTGAACATCACCCACAGTTGATCGCATCCGTCCCATCTCCATAGACTTCGCAGTCGGTCCCTTCGAAAAGAAGCAACAGACTCGCGTCTCGCTCTTACTAGGGCTCGTCACTATTGCATATCCTTGCCACGAGCGGGACTAGGACTCTGGCCACGCTTTCATGAGGCAACCCTGTTGACCACTGCCCCAGTGTCCCCACATTAAGCATCATATATGAAAAGCATATGTGAACACTCACCCACATTCGGTTGTGAGTAATGCGCCGGTTGCCTCGAGGGTAGACACCATAGCTGTTTTGTTAACTCGATGATGCCGTGAATATGACACCTCTCCAAGTTGAATTCACAGAAATCGTGAAATTTGTTGAGCGATATCTTAATTTCTGGTGTGTAGCAGGAGATTTTGAGTGAAAGTGAATATCACAGTTAATCGCAAATGACCAGCAGGAATACCTCAGGAAAGCGTGGCCAGAGTTCTAATCTATGTATTAGCAAGGATATGCACTAGTGACGAGCTCTAGCAAGAGCGAAACCGAAGTATAATCAGTCTTATCCAAGAGGACTAGCCGAAAATTCTGCGGAAATACTAGAGCTGTGATTGGTTAGGAGTCCGATCAGTTTGTAGTGGCTAATTTATTAAAAATGTGAGCAAAATGGCCGATCAATCATTCTTGGGAGTAAACAGCCTGATCATTCTAGCTTTGAATAGCATGACTTGCTGCCCATTAATATCATAAACACTTGGGCGCTATGCAATTTTGGTTCCTGCACTGATCGTTTTGTACAAACGACAATAGCAGAATGTGTTTGGTTGCTTCAGATAATCATTTTGCACCCACGTTGTCAACTGTGAATAGACAGTTGGCGAGTCCTCATCGTCGAATAGTATCTTTTGTACATAAGTGAGCTGATCCAACAGTTGACCTAGACAACATTGGTTTCCCATTACTTTTGGTCTTCCCTCTGTCAACACACACATGAAGACGAATACACACACTGTGAACAGCTTAAAATGGCATACTAAAACTGTGCTCTTGAGACAGAGATTAATGTTTTACTAGAGACAAAAAAAGCTTGTCAGCCAGAACTGCGGCTGTTGGTCCGATGTTTTTCCGGTCATCTTATGTCACATAATCTTAATGAGTTCTTTGAACCGTGGCACTACATTGACCACCTCCTCTGCCTTAAACAGCTGTTGACTATAGTTGGTTTGCATTTTTATTCCACTAATGTTAATGTCTAGTAAGTTATTGTACATCCTGTGTTAGTACTGAACCTGATTGGGCAACTGGTCGAGCAGTTAACGAAATTATCTACTGATACGTTGTTAGATTTGCAATCTGAAGGCATTATGAAAAATAAAGCCGTCCGTATTAAACCGACAAAATGTATTGTTTTAAGTGAATACAACATTTTCATATATCAAGTTTTGTAGCCCAAGATTGATTTAAACTTAAAACTTTGTATTAATTACGTTGTAAACATGAAACATTTCACAAATGTAAAGCACGCAGCGACAGAGTATAATGTTACTAGCAAAAATTCAGAGCGGTCAGTAATTACTCAACAGAACGTAGTTCAAGATTTCATAAATTGCTGAAGAACAAATGGCTTTTTTGGTAACTAAACCTATATCCCTTGCTAATAACAGAGCTCTGTATATCCAGTTTTTCAGAGTTATAGATTGAGTAAACTCTATCCAATTTTGTATCATACGGTGTGGATGTAGCTTGGTTATTCTGTCGGTTCTCAGTACATTACGAGCTACGAAGATGACCCATCCGACTGGGTTTCAGTAGCACCTTAATAAGCTTTACGTCTGGTATAAACAGAACCATTCAATAAACAAAACCAGAAATATGTTCCATTTATTTCTGTAGTCTATGGGTTCCTTTCCTGTTTCGCATGAGCATATTGAAACATAACGTTGTTCGCTGGTAATAACTATTATCTCAGAGCCGACAGTCTTTTTTCAATGGTTAAGTGGACAGTCATGGAAAAATGTGTACGGTTTATGGTGAGGACCAGAAACTTAGTTAACATTGTTAATCATTTTTACTCCCCACGCACGTGTGTATAATCCTTCTGTAGTTATCTGCAACTAAACAACAGACGTGTCATGTACCGCAGTGACTGAAGGCACACTGAATGCAGACCAAAATGTAAAAGTGACCGAATAATTATCGATTTTTCGAACAGCGTTTCCCATCAGTATGTGCCTGTTAGGTATCAGTTCAATGTGAACATGAAGTTATATCGGCCAGAAGTGTACTCTGTCTACTACGCACCTACCAGTCACAAGACCAGTTACATTTCTGCATTATTTTAGTCAGTCTCTCAGTCGAAAACATGTTGAATGAAGGACCATACTGTTTAAAGTTTTTGTTAACCAAGGTTACGAAACGAGCAGAACTCAAAAAACATACGGAAGTGCACCTTATGAACGTTAGGGAACAACATTTCGAATAGGTACTAGCCAAAGCTAACGGAGAACATATTGCTCATTCTTCTTAAAAATGGAACCCATCCTTCTTAAATGCTGTTTGTTAGGAGTTCTAGAAACTTAATTTCCATTTTTAGCCACTTGTTTTTTTAACGTTGTCCATTTCTGTATAGTTTCTTAGTGGATGTGCTCCGTAAGACATTTGTGAAATTCGGGTCAAATCAATGCAAATTTGATAGTGTGTAATAAAAACTACGATTTAGTGAGATGTACTACATGTATCATACATTATCTTGTTAAAATTTACTGTGATTATATACAAAACTGACCTGTGCCTTTTCTGACACTGCCAGTTCGGATGCACTATTGAAAAGGAACCAATTGGAACACGTTGTCATCTACCAATCTTCGTTTTTAGGTATTACTAATGAAGTACCACCCAAGGCAGTTGTTCGAATCCATTATTTTTAATTGTTAAAGGTGACACTGTTTCAACGTTTATTCTAAACAGAGCTATGTTCTGCTCAGTCTAATCTTCTTTATGTGTGATACAGTTTTGGGAGCGCTCCATCTTAGCAATAATAGCCTAGGTTCGAAATGTGATTCGGTGTCTGTTACATTCTTCACACAGAGGTATAAAACTCCCGTGTTCCTTGCTTATCAATTTGTTCGGAATAGAACAAACACTGCTCCTCCTCTTCCGAGTCCGTAAGGTTTACCGTCTTCTGAATTGTTTTGTAGCGGACTGCTATTTCAGAAGAACCAGGAATGTGTTGGCAACCACCTTATATTGTTTGTTCTAAGAGCAATTGTTTCTTCATCTAGTTTTTTATCATTATGAATCAGAAACTTCCCTTTCTGCTGTTCTAAAAGCTGCAACCCGATTGGCGCAGTCTAAAATATATTACTGAATCACTAGTCTGTAAACTTGTGTAATCTTCAATTGAGCAGTCTTATTATTGCAGTTCTGGATGAAAATTTGACCAATGTGACTCACCAAGTGAACTCTACTCACTGAACCATAGGGTTTTGTTGGAAGAATGAACGTTCGTAGCCGGTGGTATTATTTATCGGTTGGTGTTATTCGGATAATGAACGTGCTTATTACAGTCATCCCGTTTTTGCGTACTGATGCAGAAGTGTTCTGTTTATCCTGAATAAGGTGTACCGATGAAAATAATTCCTCTTGTTCCACCTCGGTAGGCCATTCTAATGAGAATCACAAACCTCAAAACTGGTGTAGTGAGGAAGAACGATTGAACTATACAATTCACATCACCACTATCCAGTAGTGGTGCAAGAGCTTGGATTTTGACATCTAAATGACCGCGGGAAAAATACAAGAAGGAACATTGGACTGCAGCATTGTATGAAATGGTTCTTGCTACACAAAGGAACTGAGCATTGGCGTCCGTGGCAACCGTGACGTTCTGAGACCACTGTCGTGCGCAGACGAGGTTGTTTTTTTTGTGGTCCTGTTGAAGCGCATAACCCATGGATTGGTATTCCGAATGAACAGTTCTTGTGTTATCCGCTTTCTTGGCTCACAACACTGCTAGTGAGTTCATGTTCGAATCTTTACCGCATCCTTATTTCCATAGACGAAATAAGTCCAAATGAATGCTTTTTGTGACCACAGTAGAAAATGTAAAGTTTGCTGTATCAGTATCATACGCAAGATGACGGTGTTTACGTAAAAACACACAGATTGAATCTGGATAGCTAACACTGAGTTGAGCAGTATCTCACACAAAAATCGAACCAACTTTTCAAGCCCAACACTGTCTAAACATGATATTAAAAACACGCCGTTGTTACGAGCACTTCGACTGAGTGTCACGACTTGGGTCTGAAGAACCATTTTAGATCCATTGTAATTTTTCAAGTTACGAAACCAAGAGCAGTACAAGAACCGCAGCAACTACGGTACAGTTGTACGAACAATATGTGCCTATTGAGCAGGAAAACGATCAATCGCTTGATGTTAGCATCTCGATTATTCTTGTAAGTCAAACGAAACTTAGAAGCTTTGATATACACTAAAAGCTTATGACAACAATGTTAGAAACTGACGCGACTGCGCTTTCCATTACAAAGAGTATATTGTCACTTCTGATGCGAGCAAACTTTCAGGGTCAACAGTTTCTGTATAAACAAACCAAAGAAGCTTTGAGTGGTTAGCACTGTCTTTAACGTTATTTTTCCTGAAAAGCACGAATTCAGATTCAAAAATCTGTTTGGTCAAATTACTACCTGTTTATGCTTACAATAAATATACACAATAAATTGCACACCTGTTTGTCACCGATAGATTAGGCACATTTCAGTACTGTCATCCACGTGTTTGTTTGATGCGCATTTCAATGTTAAGTCTATCGGTATATCTACACCTTTCAAAAGGCAATTGAAAAAAGCATGTTAAACTTGTAAAGCACTTCTTCTGGACAATTTTGTCTATATCTTTTCAGCTATATCGGGTCAACCTCAAAACCAATTTTTTTATGCACATCAACGTTATGTGCCTTGTGTGACCCAGTTTCCTTAGAATCTGATTAAACACCCGGGGCTGTTTAAGAGGTTGTCACATCTTGTAGACAACTCGGATACACTTCAACATTACCAACACACTGTCAGTAAAGTTCATATTAACGTGGCAGGAACACTAATAATATTAACAATAATTTATCGGTTACACTACACCCCTATTAAGGTGTCTTTGAATTCAGGCTAGAAAGTTCACCAACAACTGTTCCATGTTGAACCACTCGTTTTCATCATTTTCTCTCTGCACACACACACACAACCTCATAATCACATATCTCATCACCGCAACGTTATTTTTTGGTAGGCAAGCATACTCGGTGGTCTGTGTTTTGGATTCATTACCTACTTTGACAGTACGCGTGTAGTTGCATGCATGATTATGTGTATGCATGTATGCACATGTTTAGAACTCGAGTTAAGAACTGAAAGTCTTGAGCAAAAATGATCTTTTAATCGCGTATCCTTTTGAGTTTCCATCTGGTGTGCAAACACACAGAACAAATACATCCACTATCACATACTCAACGACCTCGTCGTGTTTTCTGTTTTCGTTCAATTCGCTGTCAGATTCTCCAAAGCGGTGACCCAGTCTCCAGTATCTGGGCTTGAGTGGATGTTCACTGAATTTCACCAAACTGCGTGGTTTGCTTGAGTTGTATGAAAGAGCGCATACTGTGTGAACCTATATGTTGTGAAACAGCCGTAGCGTTGTCGCAATGGGAGAATAACGATATCGTTCAACTGACTCCGATAACATGTTTAACAGTAGAACATACCTTTGAACAACCGTAGCAAGTATAGCAATACGTACGCATTGTACTATTTCTACCCAGGTCTATGCAAACCACGTGTGCAAAGTTCGTGCACTGGCATAAACAACCAAATTAGACATCAACACCATCTTCAGCATCTACATTGTGGTCATCATAACCATCAGCAGCATCGGCAACGGCACCATGACCGCCGTCAATACCAACTTCATTTTATCAACATCATCACAATTTTCAATGCTAGTATTATTAATAGTATTGTTATTCTCACCACACTTGAGTGAGTTCTGCAGCGTAATAAGTGTATGAAACCCATACCGCTACATAATATCCCATCATGTATACAGATATATATATATATGACGTATCTTAGTGTGGATTTGATTCATCACAATAAGTCCTTCGTTATCCAGCATGTGCCCTTTTTCAAGTACTTTAAGTATATATATATATGTGTTTTCGATCATATATATATATATGATCGAAAACATATTTAAATCTATGAAGAACCAAGAAAAGCCGTAGTTCTGTACAACTTGTTCCCTATCATTTACGGCTATTTTTAATGTGAAAGAGTGAAGAACTATATAAACTGAGCATCACTTAAAACTTATCATAGCTGACGCATTCACGGAGATTTCCCAGTCAGTATCTTACGAAAAGAAACAGTATACTTGGATTTAATTCTTTTTAGAGCTGGCCTGTAGCTCATACTCCGGCCACGGCCGAGACCACAGCTGAGACCACGGCCGAACAGTCTTTTAGAAGGCAACCGCGTTAACCTTTGCACCATCGGTCTCTCATTAGGCACGACTGAATTAACACGTGCAAACGTACGGCCACATTCCCTTCTGAGTAACGTTCGGACTACTCGGTCATCTCGAGAGGAGACAAATTAACGAAGAGAACTATCGGTGATTCAAAATGAAAGGGGGAAAAAATGTACAGTACTGACTAGCGAGAAATTAGATAAACTT
The DNA here is from genome assembly GCA_008508345.1 of Paragonimus westermani. Classification (NCBI taxonomy): domain Eukaryota; kingdom Metazoa; phylum Platyhelminthes; class Trematoda; order Plagiorchiida; family Troglotrematidae; genus Paragonimus; species Paragonimus westermani. The sequence goes on along the minus strand of QNGE01001134.1, from coordinate 93,788 downwards.
AAATTGAGTATGAACATTGCGTGTCGATCCTCGTTGCTGTGCTTAGCACATGTTTTACCGATATGGTGACGAACGGTCGTGTGGCCTCCCTGGGGACCGTGGATCACTACACACATCTCTTTTGCTACTGTAAGTTTAGGCCAAACTCATTCATTTCTTCAGAAGTTTCTTTTTAGATTACTCAACGTCCAACTCAATACAATATATGTAGGGTGTGTGGGCTTAGTGGTAAATTGTTTCTCCTTATCTCCGGACCTTTCGTCAAATTTGCTCTCAGCATTTTGATCGTCAGGCTCGACCACTTGGAGGTTGACATAGCCAGTAGCAGCTATGCTAAACGATACAGGGTGCGGCAGAATGTCCGTCTATACACATTCGTACACAACCAACCCAGTGTTGACTGCACGTTTTTATTAATATTACTGTTGACCGCGACCTTGGAGAGCCCCCAAACGTACGACAATAGTCTCTCTCGTTGCTCGCACAAACAGCTCGTCTAACTCGTATTAATTAATGCATAAACAGCGGTTTTCTAACATCTCCCGTCCAAAAGAGCTCTTCGATCCTTCACATAAGCACTAAAAACTTCCGCAGCCTGACGTTTTGTGAAGCCGCCTGTGTAGAACATGTCCTCGTCATTCTCATTTACACCACGTCAACAATAGTACAGACCAGGTCACACATGTCGCTCAGCTGAGTGTCCAGCCCTTGATGGTGACAAAAGCAGTTGTTTGTTGTCAGCACACCCATTGCGTTTGCTCAAGACGTCGTCATAAATGACCCTTTCATTGACTGACTAATTAACCTTACACTTGGGTGACAGATTAGTAACGTAAGTCAGCCACGATGACTAACAGTTGAGCGATCTGTGAATCAGCGAGGTAAAGTTAACCTCAGCTAAGAAAAGATACAGTAAACAAAGCCTAGACATCGCAGCAATGACACAATCATTAACACTGTCAGAAGTTTTGAAAGCGGTGAGTTTTTTGTTTCACCTTGTCTGCAGGCAACGCCGCTGCGTATATATGTGCAACTCAGTGCAGTTGAAATGATTATTAGTTGAGACTGTGTGCCTTGGTCGAAATAACGGTTAGGGTTAACGCCAATCTAGTCATGTAACGTCACTTCACACTTTAAAGATGCTAATTTCACCTATACAAATCTGTCCTATCATTGAACTAGTTCAATACTGTTTGCACTTTTTCCGCAGAAGAACTTGAGTAGCGAAACCTATTGCTATGCTATTCATTGCCTACCAACTGGTGGAAGCATCGATCAAAGATCTTTGAAAACTAGCAGTGTTGCTTCGAGGACATCATCTACAAACACACATCGAGTCTTTGTGTTTGTGTGGACTTGGATGTCTGGCTAAGAGAAGAATCCCTACACGACTTGTGGCTTAAGATCAGTCTACCTGACATGGCTGACGGTCTGAGTAGCAATTAGTCAGATATTCAGGAAGAATGCGCCCATCATCGATATTTTTAGAACCAATGAAGACTGATGTTACCACCGGTCAAGGGGTTTTGGTTTTCAGCCCAGCAGATGTGACAGATCATTCTGGACAGTTTCGGCTGCCATACTGTCCTCAGGCAGTAGCTTAGTAACCCCCGATTTGAACAATACTTATCTGTCTTTATATTGGCTGGTCATGAGACCTCATTTATTCTCACTATACATTTCGGTGATATAATCAGTGACTGAGAAAACAGCCTTATCGTTGACAGGCTTGTAATCGTGTTGTCTATTCGTACGGGTTCTGCAATCTGATCAATTCATTGCGAGATGTGTAGATCATTCGTTCATCCATTCCCAATGACATTTAGCCTAACCAGAAGGTACTGTGTTCCGAGACGCGTCTGACTGCAACAGAGATGTGAACTAGTACAAATGAAAATATCAAAAAGGTTAAAAGTGGATGGAACGAACCTAGCCAGAAGAACTTGTTGTGTTGTTAATGTAAGCAAACCATTGACTGCAGCAAACCACCACCTCCGATTCGATGTGATGAAGGTCCGGTTGTCAAACGGAATATCTGACCCAAACATCGCAGATTGCGCAGCGCTGACTAGTTGGTCACGGCTGGCGAACGGCTGCATTACTAACGCGATCATGCCACTTGAAATGGATTAGCTGATGAGAACAACGATGACCGAACGTAACAGGTCCGCTAACAGCTTCCTCAGCAATAAACTGTTTCCGAACAATAAGGCAAACAGAGTACACAAATATTAAATACCGGTCCTTTAGACAACCACCGGTCTTCTCATTAACACTAAAGCTGACGAAGGCTAGCAAAGGCAGCATGTACCTCGGTTATTTCTGCTGGTACCTCATTAGAGACATCACAATCTGTACCACCCGATTAGTGGAGTGGTTCACAATCGCAAACGTAGTGCTGCAACAAGCAGTGTGGAAGTGAAATGCCCAGTCTTAAAAGAATATTACATTTTGAAGTCGCAAGACGCACGTCATACAGTCTGGCCTTGTCACTCAGGTCATTTAGCATCGTCTACATGTATTCTTCCGGGGCCTGAGCAAGATAATGTCTTCCGCACCATCTCCGCCGGTCGAATTAGTGCCAAGAGGAAATTCAGCGCCATGATCATTGGATTTCCAACCTTCCGGAATGTATTCCGTGATGAAATTAATCAGGAACGAGATGATCAGTTATCCCCGACAGATAACACTAGAAATGATGAACACCCGAAACAGTTGTAAATAAACTCTCTACCCGCCCTCAAAGTGAACATAAACCAGATTTCAATGATTCATGTAGTTTTGGGGACCACATTCGCTAAACACTTTCAAGTATCCTGTCAGTGGCTCAATTGAAGGAAACGTATGGTCTAAAAAGACAACAGCCGTTGGCCACCTTTAAGAGGGTTGATGTTCCAAGACCCGTCTCAACTGTAAAGTCGTGATCAATGCACCCTAGAACGGATTGGAATACTGTTGTTTATGTATCTGACTTCCTCTGGGTTTGGTGAAACGATGTAACCTAAGACCAGCGAGCAGCGTGGACAAACTTTATACTAGATTGATGTCTCCGTGGTTGTCACATAGACTTCAGGCCCTTTTAAAAAAACAAGGAATTACTGTTAACAAGCCCCAAGTGTGTGCTTCCTCGACATTTCCCAAAACTGTCTGGAAGAGACTTATCAGGTTTGATATCATCCACTCTCATCCATCCTTGAAAAAAAGGTGGGTGTCGCAAGTACACAGCTCCTTTGAAACACACCTTTACGAGGCAAATTTCCCTAGCCACTGAGATCTGTTCCCAGTGTTCGTTAGGCTTTCTCTTCTGACTCAGACTGAGCAGTTTGTTCACTTATGCCTTCTGGAAAGCATTTTTTTGCACTTCCTTCACCCAAATGCCAGTTAAATAACATGCGTTTACGAATGTGTAATCTCTGATCACATGATAGAACAGCATGGGCTCACATGGCTTAATCATCCGAGTCCGGATGGTCACAGTAAAATCACGGCAGTAACGAGCGCACTGGCGCAAACTGTAACTGACCGTTGTGTGATGTGGCTGTGTCCATGGCCGATGTGCATAGAGTGGTCTGTATGCTACAGAATGAACTTTTTATGTCAAAAGCTGATCATCAAAATCCAAAGACAATGAGATGTCCATAGTTGCAGCAATCCTTCTTCATCGTCATCGCGCTGTTCCCAGACGCCAAATTTACCACGCAGCTTCCTTCCATCTGTAGAAAAACGTCTAAGTTGTTCCTGAGCAGCAGGATGTCGACAGCATGTTTAGTCCTCCTCAGAATGTTGAGGAAGGCTTAGTAGAACGCATTATTGGTAAAATCCGAACTATTGTCCATTGGGAAATACACCGATATAGTGAATACTTAAGGTCTCTCCGATTTGTGTTGGCGGGCTTAAACCGATTTTTTCAGTCAGTTTGCTGGAGATGGAATCCCTAGCCATTGGCTAGACAGTCTGACTCAGCTTGTGGTGAGAAGCTTGCATAGTCCAAGTGGTGGTGAATAAGGCACTGGTACCTGATTTTGACCACTTCTGAGGGCTGTGGGTGTGTGCTCAAATCTACCTCAGGTTTTCGAGCAATGCCGTGAGTTTTTCGACCGTACTGCATAAACACCGGCAATCATGACTATCCGCCGAGCGATAAAAACGCTGTTATTTTTAGAGAGAGTGCTTTTCCTGATCCCCTTTCTCCTCGTCCAGAAGCTTCTCTGCATATTCATAACATCGCGCCTAGCTGCCTGAGCCCACCCCCGCTATCACTAGTGTGACATACAACCGTATGGATGTAACTGCATTTCGTCTAACTGCTCCCCTTCTGTCTTTCCGGCAGAGTTGTACCTGGCCAAGGTAGCACTCAGGATCGTTGCAGTGCACCAGTTTGACTACCATGTCAAAAGAACAGGTTAGTTCATGAAGCTGGCAGGACTTGTGATCATTTATGGGCACGCTTATGCCTCAGATGGGTAAAGTAACCCCGGAAGTAATCACTCGTATCTCATTCTACTGTAATATGTGAAAACGTCCTCAACAGCAAAAGCATATTCTGAAGAGTCCATAGTAGAAATGCAGCACCACCTTGGAACACGTTGACTTAGATTGACTTGCCTAGTTTCAAGCAAGAAGGTGAGCAAAACGAATCTTCCACGGGTACAATAGCCGGGACTGTGAAACTAATGATACCTTGATGGGTCAGGCAGTTGATGATTTTGTGGACCAGTTGCTCTGTAGAGAATCCATTGGTTTTAGTGATAACAATTAACCAGCTAGGTACAACGAAACCGTAATTATACACAATAGAATCATTCCTGTTAAAAAAACTTCGAAAGAGATGTTTTTTCACCAAAGCACATGGGATTCTTTATTGTTGCTTAACACTATGACTGTTGTTATTGGCTACGTATGTGAAAGGTCATGCTCCTTCTAAACTTTGACGACACCCGCACTGTCATTACACTACTTTCAGTCTTTGCTGTGTTGTCATTGGTTAGCAGACATCTCACCAAACAAGTGTGACCACTCATGGAACCAATCCCTGTAACCGAGACATACGGCGATAAACTACTATGTAAGCAGACTGTTTGATGATAGGATCTTCCCATGTGTGAATGCGCATCCCGACTGAAATCACATCTAAAACGATTGACAGCCTCAAGAGGTTACTGGGACACTAAGTCTGCCGGAGTCATATTACAGGTACCGCTGTTACCTTCCGAACTAGCTCTGGTAGATCACTAGATGTGCTATTCCGCTGGAATGTTACACCAATGTACAACTCAAACAAACCTGCAAACTGCTGGGTTTCTTTACATTTCTTTTTATTCATATTCATCCACTTAAGTTAGCAAGCTTCTCAACATAATTCCCCTTACCAACATAGATTAAGTTGTAATCAAGACGTTACCACCTTTGTGTAAAAACCTGTGACTATATTTCGCGTATGAACATTAGTTACTCAACGCCAGTGTGGGTAATGTGGTCAGTAAGATGCTAATGGTCTATACAGACCCAGTCCAACACAAGTTGTCCATTTGCCCTAACTATGGATATTTGGGTTGACGATGGTTTTGGCATCTGTCACTGTAAATGACCTTTTAAACCTCAATTCAAAGTATTCCGAAATAGAACACGAGTAATTTGTCTTTCATAAACTTCAGTAAAATATCCATTAGGCATACCATCGTTCTTAATCATGCAGACTTTGAGTTCCATTTTTATTCTGGGTCTCGAAAAATTGAATCAATCTAAAATCTGCCCGGTTTCATGAGTACGGTCTCAGATTCCTATTCGTTGTTGAAAAATTCATTCAACTGCGGGTGTAACTGGAGTTTGAAATTGTCCCCAACCAATTTTTACGTCATAAACTTCCTCACCTTTTACATTCTCTGTGCATTCAAAGTACTCAACAATGAAATGCATAAATTTAAGTCGACACTTATGCTCTTAACCAGAAAACTATTTTTAAAATAACAACCAGAAGGTTCACATTAGCTCACATTCCTAGTGGGTGATCTTGTATGTAGACTATATCAAAACACAAACATCAACGTGATTAATGATGGCCAACTGAAAGAAACGGCTACCAAAATTAAAGGCACATCCATATTACCAAAGAAAACAAATTGGTTTAATGGATAGGTGTGACAAAGATGTACAGCCACCGAACTGTTGGAAAAGTGGTTTACAGCTTTGATGAAAGTGCAGTATTGTGCACTGATCAGTTTTACACGGTACTCGTCTCTTGTTACTTCCCGTCCTTAATATACCAGTTGTTTTACATCATCCTCTGAACTTGGCAATGACTGACTTTGGTCTCCAAGATAATATGAGATATTTCCACTTTGTTGTCGAGATGAAGAAAGTTTATTTGTTGCGGAAACAGATTGCATGTTGTGGTTAAATCAGGTCACGTCCGAATGTGTCAGTCATGTTACCGAAAGATCTTCACTGAAATACATTCGCACACACGTCTCATTGGTCATTTTATAGGCTTCGTTTTAGTAAGGATATGACAAAAACAGGCTTGTAACCGAATATCTTATCACAAACCCTTTTTAACTTAAACCAGCTACCTGCCTCAGGTGTGAATCAGAGTGTAGCTTGCCAGATGGACATATAATGATTGTTTACTTAGAGATCTATCCTGCAGTCAGTACATAACAAGCTGCGTTCGGTCGATCAAGACCGTTATACGATTCCCTATTGCAGAGAACTGGTTACGTTCAAACCGGAAAAAGCGTTCCACATATTGTTGGTAATTTCCCTCCGCTTCGGATTGTTCGACCCTTTGCAGCGGCTGCGTAAGCACTCACGTCTTCAGAACGATCATGTGAGCTGGCAACAGTCCCCCCAACAAATTGCATCCAATCAGTACACACCGTGAACTTGGTGTATCCTAACCCAAGGGTCATTTCGATGGCAGTCCTTTATGTTGAACACAAAATGGGGGGGCAATTTTGCACTTGGTATTGGTAACGTTTTATCCGTATCATCGCAAATGGGTCTTAGTCTGGAAAGTTTTACATCAGTTAGAAATATGGGCTGCGTTAAACCACAGTCTTCTGTTTGGAAGTAGCTATTTACAAAACTTACATTTGGTTTATTTCCAAGAGGCTAGGTGCTCATTATCAAGACAGTGCCTGTTAGAAAGCATCATTTACGTCACAATATTGCATTATTCTCTGGAAACAATACAATCGGGTTGTGGCGCCCCCAGTGCTCGTCAGTCCAGTTTAGCTCATTGCTGACTAATAGCATCCCTCCACTTGGCCCGCAAACCCACTTCTACCGATTATGAGAACGACAGAGTAGCGAACAATCAATTTTTGTTGTGAAAGTCGATTTGAAACCCCATGAGCACTGATCACGACGTCAAAAATGAGTCCGACGTTTGCTATCGTAACAGGACTTGTGACAACACGTAGTCACTATGGTAGTCACTATGGTGAGGTTGCAGATGTCAGGTAAGTCCTCGTAATGACTATGGATGGTGCGGATATCATACAACTATAGAGAACGTTGTCGGAGAGAACTACGGTGGACACTGCTGGGAAGTGCTCGCTCATAGGAATGGTCTCAGTGGGAAAATCCTGCCATATGACCAAAATTCACACAGTTCACGGCACTTACAATCGGTGACACCGTTAACCTAAATAGTATCGCTTCTGCTAAATTGTTGAACTAAGGGGAAGCAAACTGTGGTTAAAATAAAAATTGGTGCTTAACTTACATTTATTCATAGCTGTCATCATATAGACAAATGCGAATCGAAGTAACTGAAAAACAACTTTTTGTCCGAGAGATAAGTAAGGGCGATCGGCTGTTCACGTCAACATGTAAATTATGGAAAACCGAATGGAAACACAAGAGACTATACCGTAACTGTCTCTAAGAATGAGACCAAACCGTTCGTCAGAGACGAATGTACTATGCCGGATAGCACAGATACAAAAATATTGTGTGACAACTAAACATTTTGGCATTTGGTTAAGTGAAACATTGTACAATCCACACATAGGAAACAGGCATCGATAAATGTCTGGGGAAACGTAACCTGCATGCGTAAATATATATCGAATGCAACTTACGTTGATAGTAGCACATACATAATCAACATTTTGCTTTGATATCCTCCTCCTGCCTCAAAGTGATCCACGTAATACAGTTTCGGATCTGATAATTGAACAAATTACCTGCATAACAACCATCATTGTTTTTTTCAGTAGAAGAAATATTCCGCGTGCCATGTAAAGCACAAAATTTTGTGCAGGTTAATGACATACTGAACTGAACATAAATGATAATGTTGGGTAACTGGTAAATCCCAAAGAATCCAACTCGTGCGTATCCGAAAACAGTGAAGAAATCCACCCGGTATGAGTTTGCACATAAATTCACCAGAATATGAGACTCGGAAGGATAGATTATACTCAAATCGTTATTGGCAATTTCAATGGAAAGTTGTCCGGCTTTAGATAAAATCAAAATGTGCGATTCCCTTAGACAAAAACATTTCGTAACAGATATTGTCCATGAGGAGTGAAGGAGAAAACGAAGTCTTGTGTAGCAGCTCGCAATAAAAGTAAGGTTACGGCTATGAAATTAACCGGAAATGTGCAATCAACCAGAAGAGTCATAATAAAGGACATACTCTGAAGTCACCAAATCAATCCTTCGGGTAGAAGTATATTTCAACACTCAATAGCTTCATTAAACAAACCTCCCAGAACCACACAAAAAACATTATCGGAACAAAAATAGACATAAACACACTGTAAAAAGCGGTGAATCAGTTTTCCCAACACATTGACCTCAGAAAAGGCCACCAAGGTACACAAATCCCGCTCATAAACGCTAGTGAAAGAGTGACGTAACTCATGTAATCTAGATAATAAGCACCTTGTTTCAGTGAAGTATTTTTCGCTACATCAGGTTTTACAGATTGCCTCAGTTATGTAGCTATTTACAATTTTATCAGTAAACGGAGTTTTGGGCGCTACTCACTAAAGTGCCGCTTATTCCTTGGTCGGTGATGGTTACCACTTCCACCTAAACACACGTCAGTGTTAAAATTTCGTTACACTTCTGTTCCATAGTAACAGAAACATGGTCAGTTAAATGGTTTCATAGATGAAGCTTATATCATGTTTCGTGACAAATGCTTATGCGCAATTTTTCCCCCTCATGCAAACAGTTTGGAGTGGCCAACGCAGTTTTGTCGAACTTTCAGCAAGAAAAACATATAGCCGTACAATTGCGAGGTAGTCTGTAACTATGATGTAGGCTGACTTACACAAGCTTGAGCGGTCCTATGAGTAAAACACAGGTGCATTAGTGATTTGACTCGTCTATAATGCCTCACCCATATCTACCAAGCTCAATTACAGCATTTTTGAGTGTTTGTGTAACCTGTATCAACGACAGAGCAGGTTTACAATGGGTTTCATTTATGATAGCTGGCTCAGGGAACTTCACTCAAAACCTGTCAGGTCAGATTAACTGTCAGAGGATTGTGACGGTAGTTATCGCCAAATACTGCCAATCGTCGATGGATTTGGCCGCATCCTTCTAAGACTGGCCACATGAAACTTTCCTTCTAAAGACTGAGTCTATCCGTGTCAAATAAATTTTGATCGGTGGTCATTGGTTCTAGTGAAGCTGTTGTCTTTCACGCTGACGTACTCGCCAAACAAGATATACATTTCCTAACGGACAAACATGTCCTCTCAGTGGAAGTTTTGCTTCTTGGGAAAGGGAGAAATGCTTGAACGCACGAAATCTGATCAATATCAGTGCGCCTCAGTGAATATGAATGTAACTTTGTTCGACACATCTGAATAAACATGTTTCCATGACCGTCGCTGAAATCTCTGCAAGTCTGTTGTTAGTATCTTGAGGGAGGTATACTGCCAAGTGTCTCCATCCTACAGCTTGCTGTGAAGTGGGCAGGTAAGGATGTGTTTGACCCTTGCCCACCAACAATTTAGAGCGCCCTTCCAGAAGAATATTCGAATCGTGATCTCAAGAGACAATGAAATGAAAGAACGCGGCAGGGACAGGAACCAGACTATATATTTTCAGCAATGGTTGGAAATATGATAAGCGGTTAGCTCTACTCTAATCTGGGATCTACGGCAACAGCCAGGAGACGAGATGATGAGGTGTGGGGTAGGCTCACACCCACTCGTTGGCACTCAAAGCCGCGCCAAGCAAAAACGCGCAGAACTTTCGAATAAGTTAAACGGCACTCAAAAAGGGGCACGTAGAACAAGCTTGAACGATAGAGTGATAGATGAATTGTTAGGAAAGAGCAAGCATTCAGTGCGTGCAATTAGCTGCATGATGGTAGAAAATGGCATCGAGTTCATGTCAGGTCTTCTATGACATAACTGTACAAATAGAACAGGCAAACAGAAAAGCAAGGCTGTAGTCAGGATCCTTAGAGAAGTTACACGATTGTCGGTTACTGTAGATGTAACGGTTACGCAGGTAACACATGATTATGAAAGATCACACTTCGAGACAATTAATCATACTGCCTACATGTCAATCAGACCAGCAGATAAAAGAGGACATCTACTCGATGTGAGGCTATTGAGCATTTGCGAGAGTACAGTAATTTAGCTGCAAGCAAGACGTTACATTGTCAGGCTGTTCAGCTGTAGATAAGAACAAAATGGCGATCACTTTAGCCTTGGAACACGCTACCAGCAGAATAACATGATATCCACTGTTGTGTGTGGGTCCACGATCGCCCATGAAAAGCAATGTCATTCAACTAGTTACTGTTTTAGGGAGTTCTGGATAGGAGTCAGACATTTTGTGTGGTTCCCTCTTTTCCGCAACCAGAGGACCTTCAATTCATGTTGTGAGTGCTTGGATTGACATGTTTCCAGGGGTACATCATCCTCTGTGCACTCACGTTTGCTTGAAGTTGTATGGAGAACGGAGCTTACATTAATCGTCTGGCATACGCTGACGTTATATGATCAAGCGAACAAAACGACTGTTGAATGGGCTAAAAATTAGGCTTATTATTCGGTTATATCTTTGGTTTGGCTTGCCAGATTGATTTGTGCAAAATCACACATGTGAGGCCGATTTGTGTACCTTGGTGGCCTTTTCTGAGGCCATTGTGTTGGGAAAACTGGTTCACTGTTTCTTACAGTGTGTTTGTTTATTTTCGTTCCGACAGTGTTTATTATGTGGTTCTGGGAGGTTTGTCTGATGGAGATATTTACTGCTGAAATAGATTGTCATTCGTATAATTGGTTTTTAACAACTTTCGCTTATTCCTAGTAATTTTTAATGAGTGCAAGTAATTTGTGTCAAATATTTTCTTCCTTTCCGTTAAAGGTTCTCGTATCTTTATGCGTCGACAATCCCATCTCTCCTCCCAATTTGGGGACTTCCGTGTGATGCACTTTATGTTTTTTTAGTCTTGCGCGCTAGCTGAAGTTTGTGTTGGTCTTCATTCACTTTATGATCAACTGTTCACTTTTAGGGGCTCACCATACATACTGTTGTTCAATAACCTAAAATCCCAGCAGCAACTTCTGGGAGATATCATCGGAGATATCATGCTTTTCGGTTGCCGATTCATGTTTTCGGTATTAGTGTCTGTGTATGTTTTCAGTGCTGGGTGACGTGCGAGCGCTTTCTGCATACTCGTTTTGTTGAGGTCCTGTTTTCCGAATGGCGGATATTGAATTTTCCAGTGAAAAGCGATCCACTCTAAGCCTGTTTACATTCCTCACATTACTTTTGTGTGCTCTGAAAATCTTTACCGGACGGGGTTTCCGAGGTTCCGCAGCCTATGGGTACTCACACATTTTGATTGGTTACCTACTTCGTCTCAGTTTTTGGATCACGAGACACCTGTAGTTTTTACTCGGAGACGCAACCATCATGCTCTCATGAAAGTTCTCCAGATTGGCGTGAGCAGTGATCAGAATGTAGGTTTGTTTTGTTAGTCCTTGCTTCACTCTCATCCTGGCGTACAATTTCGTTTTTCCCTAGATGTGAAGTGCCAGTTTCTTCTTGATGGCTGTTATGACTCAGATTTGCTCAGGCCTGCAGCTGATAGTCGCCTAGGCACATTCAGTACCTCGCTACAGTTCACCGGCTGTTATCGTGGTTTATCAATGTGTCGTTTCAGCCCCCCTCAAGTTTTAAAATCTCCGCCAAATTTGCATTTATATGCCGATCTTCGATGTTTGAATTTTAAATTGACAATGTAGCAGAACATGAGAAACAAACAAGTTGGGACGGATTTAAAAGAAATGGACGGTCGGAATTCACACATTTTAGAGTGATTGCTGTTGTGTACATTCCCCGTAGAAATCCCACTACAGGAAAGAGATAACATGCTGCTTTCTTATCAGATAATCCATCAGATCATCATTGATTGAAAAGTACACACTCAATAGTCACTTCTAACTAGTACGATTTCTTAAGCCGCATTTAGAGTAGATCAGCTTGACAACATCAGATCATAGCAAATACAGTGCCTAAACCGAAGAGAGAACCATACAGTCGAGTGTGAATAAAATCGACTGTCACGTAACTGGAAATCCCAGAGTACCCTTAGGAGTTGTGGGACTGAAGAGAAAACTCAGTTATAAAATATCACTACTTGAACTCATCAAGGTTTTTGTGTCTCCAGTCAAGGAATTATAATTGTGTCGCATGGTTAAAAATTCTTCATATGTGTAATGCTTTATTCCATTGAATAAGACGATATACCAATCAGCCTTAATGCGAGTGAAACCGAACTAATCAAAAACGATTGGAAGCTGCTGGTTGATGCTAGTGCGAAAGTTATATCCGCTACATGCATTACACTTATGAAAGAATGTTTGTAAGCTAAGAACTTACCGACAAAACCCCCAGTATCTCGGATCAAGATTCACTGAGGCAGCTCGCCTACGAACTAGCACAGGTGCTACAAAGAATACAAACTTCCAGTCAGTTTTGAGTCAGTGTGGTGGGGCCAGTTTATTACCGTCTAATCCATATACCTAAGGTTGATGACTGAATTGATCAGATATTCCCGTTTACCACCTCTGAGGTAACCCTAAGCAAATGGACTTGAATTGTGCGTCTCGATAAAATAAACAACTTTCCACATGAATTGAACCATAACAATCACTTGGATTCAACATTATTTTGTTAAGAATACTACATTTATAAGGCCAGAAATTTTCAAACACCTTCACACTTTCATAAACGAGCAAGTTGTGTTATTCCCAATCTGTTTATGAATAACATGTTAAACACGACGCCCAAACTATTCAACTTCATTCGTACTAAATTTGGTACGGATATCTTACAACCTTCAAACTTTACCGTGCATACCGGTCTCTATTGAATCATGGCATTATGGCAAATATGGTCGAAAACGAGGTAGCCCTACCGTCAGTACAAAATTGGTTGTCCATCTACACCAGCATTAACCAATCCCATCAACCCATCATCTCTTAGGAAGCTAATCTTTGCTGGACGCCTGCTTCGATAAAGCAACTAATGAAGTGTTGAAACATTTGTTGCCGAAAATTATCCATTCTATATTCAGTTCAAGTCCCTTAATCAATATTTCACGTCGTATGTATGGTTTTAGTCCACTCATGCTTGAAAGAAGGTCGGTTGTTACTGTACGTGTTTCGGCAACCTACCACTGACTACGATGAAGCCGAGTTAGTTCGAACAAGCTATTAAGATATGGAAGTGGAGACAACACACGTTGGATCTACTAAAATTGAAGATATGGAGAAAGGCCGCACAGATATAAAACAAACACGATGAAAAACATACGGCTTACACCAGCGCTCTCAGAAGTGTTCATCCGAAGAAAACAACTAGTAGAGAAGACCAGTTGTCTTTAAGGATTATGACATCGAATCCATTCACTCTCGGAGTGACTATGGTTTCTGGGCATTTTGACAACATTTGAACTACGGTGGTCGGCACCTTTGGGATTCACTGTCTATGTCGATCTAGTCCTCGCATGTTAGCAGCCTCCCTAAGGAAAGCTGAATTTTGTTGTGACAGATGGTTGCCACAGCCTAGATGATAATACTCATTTGCATGACAACTTCGATTTGCTGAGAGCTGAAAAATCTGCCTGATATCCGGTTACACTGCGACTTAGTCTAGGTATAATAGGACAGTTTCGGAATGCGTTTGCAGTAAACCCAGGTTACCTTGTCGGTCCGGCTGCACAACGAGCTACCCAAAATGAATGTCTCGGCCTAGAATTCATCCGCAAAATTCACCTTAAAATTGGGTCATTTTTTGAGTAATTGCTTCTAATAACGACTGAATAAATTTTGGAGAGGGCGACTTTGCCTCAGTCGAAAAGGGTTAGTTCAGGTTATCTAATCTTGTGTCCGAAAAAATGCTCTAGAATTTCCTCTAATCAGTGTGAGTGCTCAATTTGTTCGGTTCACTCATCCACAACTACTTTTAGATATATCACTCCCCCTTAGAGGTTGCCAAGACTGTTACATACCGACTTCTGATAACGAGATGGTCAAAAAACGCCCTACTCACTAAAAATATAGGGTGGCATGGCATGCTGATCAACTAGTTTTCAAATGTTTAGTAAACTTACGTCCGTTAAGTTTCTTTTGGTTAATTCCAGTGAGCAAAACGATGCATTCCGTTAAATCTGGCAAACGGTTCCCCTAACTTCATGGGCTCAGGAAAACGCAGCAATTACCGGCCTAATTACCAGCAAGTTACGGTTCAATTTTAAACAACACATTTCCTAGGTGATCCACAAGGCTTTGGCCCAAACTTCTTTGTGGCTATTAGCTCTGTGAATTTCTGGTGTTACGGAACAACCTAGAGATTGACTAAAATTATGACCATCCTAAGAGTAGAATAGGTAAGAAAATCCGTCAGATCAGAATAGGTCATTCTTTTACACCACCAATGGAATGCAGTGAAATTCAGACATTCCTTTTTTCATATACATTGCTTACAAAACAATCCGTTTGTATGACATGGTTTCTCATGACGATCCGCAGTGTTTTGTGCGTCAACGTGGAAACCTCCGGTCATCTTTAAGTCAAAACAAACTGCAATGTTTCTGCTACACGATGGCATTAATAAACATCCTAGCGTTGAACATGGGTACTTACTGACTACTTTTTCCGTTTCACAGTGTGAGGACCACGCCTCATTTGTTAGCCGTCAGATAACTACACCATGGCCTTTAACAAAGGTGATAAAACAGACATAATGTTCCGCGCGAACTGACCCTGCAGTTTGAATGTGAAAAGCACAGGGAATAATTTCCACTGGAAAATATGTACACATTTTCACAATACTGGTTTTGCTTACACGTTGTACCAGACGCTTGAATTGCGCTTTGGTTATGAGTACTGTTAGTTATTAACCTCATAGATACTCGCAGTTTTCCTGACTTGTCTAAATCAGTACATCTGTTCATATGGCTGATCTTCATATGAATCAGAATCTCACGACGTGTCATCCAAACTTTCACCAGGTATGTTATACACCGTGTCAACCGACCAGCCCGTGAGTCCATGAGGCCTAGCAACTCCAGGTCCGACCTGGTTACAAGAATCTCATAAACACCACCCCGTCAATTAGTTAAACGAGGAAGAGGGTAAAGTGGAAAATGTGATTGGCTTATCGACATTCTGAACGTGATCGACTACATCACTCAGGGCAGTGAAGCATACATAGTGGGCTTGGGCCATGTTGGTGAATTTTGCTGATAACATCGATGTAAGTATGCCGCGAAGAGTTGCCACGGTGATGGGTCAAGCGTCGTAGATGCGGACGGTTCATTTTGGACTGATAACACATGTTCCCTTTGTAGGTTGAATGAGAAAAGACGACGGTATTCATGTCAAATGAGACTTAGCATTGTTTACTCCACAAAAGGTATGGAACCATATTTGCTTAAACCATCATCTAGCAACTTCAAAATCTTTTTCAGTACCTTTCACAATAAACATGACGGCCATTTTCCTTTGCATTGGCGATATTTTTCATGGAGTAGAATAAAGAATTGTGATGAGTATATCAGGAAGAATTGTCAGGTAAATGAGCATAAACACCTCTTCAATCGGTGTCACAATAGAGACCTGAAAGGCTGAGATGTATCAAAACACACCTAGAACTGGTCAATATGCACATCAAGTAGTGTTGTACAACTGGTAGATGAATAAAGTTTCGAGTGATTGGACTGAAACTGGTGAAATGACACAAAGTGTCTTTTTGTATGATTTGTTTTGATAACACATGGTTTTCATATTTTTTGCTTGACAGTGTTTTATGTTTAGCACAACTAAAAGGTGCTAGGTAGAATGCACAACCAAAAAGGTGCGTTGAACCTCATGGTCACTCTCATATCGACCAAACTAGCAAACTTCCATAGCAAGCCAGCATACTGGCACAATGTTTGAATTAAGTGGTTACTCCTTTTGAAAAGGTCGTTGCTAGATGCGTTAACTAGCAATTAGAACAACATGCTACTCGATAGATTAGCTACCGACTCACCTCCGTTAAAATTGTGAGCAAAACATAAGTTCTGTCAAGTGGATCACCGAAGTGATTCGTTTATATAGAAAATAACGGTTTTCAGAGGCCCGATAGATCGTTAGAATTTACTAAACAACTGAAATCGACGCGTTTACCTTCACTTATTTTTCTCGTTCAAATTGCAAACCAAATGGTTTTAGATAAAGACATTTGTTAGATCACTGCCAGTAACGCGCATACGACAATTCCATTAACGCTTATTCAGACGGTTGCGTTAACCGGACTATCTTCCAAGTCCAACAAACGTCAGAAAACTTTATTAAACGGATTGGAATTTATACGATACTGTTTGATAAAATTGCAATAAAGGTACTGTCTTACCCTGGACGTGAACTAACCGAATACACAAATTACCCAGCAGTGGGGCGTTCAAAATGGAGTAACCAAACACGAGCCCACAAATAGCCATCAGTCCACCGGAAATAAGCTCATTAAAACAATCGAATGCAGATGAAGGTGAGAGCGTCTCAAACAATACCAAAAAGGAAAGTTTTAGTAGATAAATTATGACAGTTACAAAAACCAAGATAGCAGACATTTTATGTGTACATATGGTGCAACATTCATCATCAGCATTTATTGTACACAACAAAGACAAGTGAAAGCAAATTTAGGATCGGCTGTCTACAAACAAACCAAACATGCCTCAACGAATACATCACTACGCATCATACTAAACGGAAAACGACAAACATACCAAAAGAACTTCAATAATTCCGATAGTATTTCTGTAAAACTCAGATATGTGAACCGTTTACTATGTTAAGTTTGAAATCTATGTGATCTTAGTTAATAGGATTGAACCAGTAGAAGATGATGCGTACGGTTGACTTGTTATTGACAAACTAATAGATTTCAGTGTGTTAAACTTCTACGTTTCCCTTCAGATAGTCACTTCTATCACGATACTTGTGCTTGAAATACCTTTTTGCGCAGTGAGTATTAATGTTCCACTAAGCCTCTACACAAGTGATTGCTACTGAGTTAAATACTAGCCATCCCGCAAGACATCGGAGGTCTGTAAAGCAGTCCTTTCAGTCATGACTGTGGTGACAATATGAAACGTCGTTTGAATTGAAAAACTATCAGTGTGATTCCAACGACGAGACTAAGATATTCGAAAGGGTTTAAAGTTTCCAGAAATGCAGTAGGATAATATGCAGGAAAAGTGATTCAAGTACACGAGACGATGTGCAATAACGGCGGTAAGTTATGACGAAAAAGAATATCTGACCTGGTGTTTTCTGAATTACTCTTCGACAGAACAAAATCGCAAACGGAGAGTTGATGAAAAGTACTGCCATTATCCAGCATGAAGCATGACGGTAGACTGTCATTTCCGTTTGCTATGATGCACGACAATGTACGTCCACCTCCACTTACTGAGATGGTGACTCATTCAACCCCAGAGCAATCATACAACACACGATTAATTTCATAACCGTTGCTGACTTAGTGTTCCGTTACCTGTTGATCCGTCGCTCCCAGAATTATGTAAATATGAACGAAAATTGCGTTCCAAACTCCGGAAATCACACATTTGTGGGCACAACGTTGCATCGCAAAGGAAGATTTGAGGAACTCCAGTGTTGGCGCTGTCTTGTTTAATCGTGATAGGCATCGTTTTGTAGGGTTGTGAAGATCACTCTTCTGTTTTCTGCTAGAAATTCAAAGCGTGCAATTGGTTTTCTATTCAAAGTGACGTTTACCCACTGTTGATCGATGCACATATACCCTTCCAGTTCACCGTACTGATGGACGCACTTGGTTGACCTTGGGCATGCAGTGTGTCCCATATGATGGATTATTTTTCTACTCATAGTCCTAGTTATTGTGGTGGAATACCAGATCCAACAAGGCACAAAATATAAGCTTTTGAGAACATGGCGATCGGAATGGTTGACCACAGAGAAAATGGTTATGAGACCTGTCGTATAGTTTCATTCGAATAGATTTATCCGGTTAACAATCCATTATGTTTAACAAAATTAGGACTCATTCCAACCCTGACTTCAGCAGTTTAATTAAACTAATTGACGCTAGAACTCTGTTCAACAGTGTTCGATCCCCTGAGTTGCACGTTTTACAAAATGACCTTGTAAGCAGCAGTCCTGGAATCCATGAGCTTTGAGTTCAGCTGGAAACTAACCAGTCCGTATGGGACAGTATTAGTCGACTCCCTTATTGTTCAAGAGTGTAAAACTTATTATATGAACCAAACAGTTGTATGCTTGTAGTAAGTGCTTTTACACGCTGGCTACAAATCCCGTGAGACTATTTAACTTGGTAAGTGGTGTCTTTTTTATTAACGTCGTTAGAGTTTTGTTTCGTAACATGACGGGAGATTCGTGGTGGAAGAACTCAATATATATTGTCTAACTTTAAAACGTAATTTGCATCTCATAGTGGGTCTATTCGTTGACTTAATTTAACCTCACTTTCGTCTGTAAGTCTGTCGTTATTGAATGTCTGTAGTCATCAGATCCCAAAATAGTTACTGGGTAAATGCTGTGGCAGTCACGTTGGAAGCAAGTGAATAAATATAGTTATACGAACTAGTAGGATTAGCGGATGGCCGACTTTTTTGGTCGACTTTTGGAGGTATTCTTCCCATTTACCCTTAAAGACTCATGCAGAACTCGTTCTACTATTGAGCTGTGTCAATGTACTGCTCTCCGAACATTTTCTTGATTATATTTGGCCTATCGATAGCGCTGCGATTAGCAGACGTAAAAAACGTATTATAAACCTGCTTCAAAAGTCGGAGCACAACAGGTACTTCCATGAATGAAGAGTCGTCTTTTTCAACTTGTTCAAAGTTATATCAGAGTTATTGCATCAACCGTTTGTAACACTGTTCTGTCCCAAACATCCATACATAATTATTCATATGAACTAAATGTGACGAACGCGGAAATGACATCTGTATGGAGTACCTTGGTTAACCATTGGAGGGGTGAGTTGCGTGTGTAGTTGAACGCCGAAGAACAGTTGTGGAGGTAGGCTCATATGTTAAGACAACTCATCAGTTCTGCTTAACAGCATCTCAACACTAGAACGCGGTCAAGTCCAGCAGGTCAACACGTAGTCTGATGTGAGCCCTGAAAACGATCACCAGACATAGAAGGGAGCAAAGAACCAATAAGGAAGGTAACGTTGCCAAAACGAGCTCGCAGTAAAAACGCACCTCTTGACGATGGTCCAGAACGTCGCCACATTTTGAACATGTTCTTATCAGTCGTCTTCTTTCACTCTCAGGCTAAGTTCGCAAATTTATTAGGCTGAAGGCGTTAACAACGACAGTGAACCTTTCTCCGAACCGGAAGTTAATCGCACGTATGCGGATAACATTCACCAACACATGTTGGCACTAGCAGTCAAACAAGGCCAAACTCAAGGGACACAAAGGGTTCGGCATACCACATGCTGAGAGTTAGAAAGCGTTTGACTACCAAAAAGTAAAGAATAAGTCCAGAGAATTTTGGAACGTGCATGGAATGTCATCACAGGTTTGGTGGTCAACTATGTCCTAAACGTGATCTATTAGGAAAGACAGCATCAGAGAAGGACAATGAAAGTGAGATCATTTACGCGAGGAATAACGCAGCACGAGTTAGACTAGTTCTCAGCTTCGTATGGACGTGCCAACGACTATCAATTTATAATTTTCTATATGAAACAGGTGCCGTGAGTTAATGTCTCCGTCAGTTACCACATACAAGTCGAGGACGTTAGTGGACACTACTACCTTGTCTGCAGCGGAAGTACTAGGGGGAACGAGTATCTGGAACAAATGAAACGCGCTCTATTTTAAACCATTATTCTGGGAGTTTTGGACTCCGTCAAACGAACAGGAGTAAAATGTGCGTTTTTACCCGCCCCATTACACCACTAAATTGGGATAGCTGTTACATGTAAGGACACTTGGGATACGAATTTTCTTCTGGTCACCGAGTTAATCTTATCTGAACGCCACGTGGGACGGCCAATGAGACAAAATCAGTTCAGGTTGCTCTTTGACTTGACAAGCCAAAAACTCTCATAAATACATTTGTAAGATATCCGCACCAAATTTAGTACGAATAAAGTTGAACAGTGTGGGTGTCGTGTTGTAATACTCTACAACTTGCTCACAACGTTGTGTTATTCCCGATCTGTTTATCTCATAAATACATTTGGGAAAAGTTAGGTTAGAAGCATACCACAAGTATGTGGTGAATCGTGTCCGCAAATAGTGAAGTTGTTAACGATGCAGACAGATATTTTATGAGGCGATTGCTTTGTCGTAATTTTCACTTCCACCAACTATCTTAAACTCGGAAATGAGAAAAAAATTAGCCATCATGGTGGTGGGAAAAAATTTGACATGATTCGATTCAGACTTTTCAGTAGTTTTGTGTGTAGATGACATACGATCTTTATTAAAACCCGAGCAGAAAACTGTGTTACAGTGGTCGCTTGGTTTGTAGAGATAATGAACTTACTGTCAGTAACTCCCAAAGAACCAGCAACTGAGTGTGATTATTCGGTATTTTGTCCTCATATCTAGCTAACATTATACTGGTTAGTTTTAGTTGTGAGAACAGTGGGTGGGTCACACAATGCCACAACATTCAGATTGGATAATGCGTTTACCTGGATTTACAACAGATGGCCATCCACTCTACGATTGGGTCCCAGTAATTACTGGAGATCTATGCAACATATTTTCGAACTGCTGGCTATTTCTGTCAGCTATGTTCCACTTTCTTTATCGAACCACTCACACAACTGCCATAATCAGTGAGTAGAAATCTTGATTCATCTGTCTCCACAATTCACTTTCAAGTGTGAGATGGACAAGCACACATTTTCGTGGCCTATTTTATGCCCCGTTTTTGGCGTCGTTCAGTCGGCCGCAGAATGACTAACAAGCGACTTCCGTAAGGCTTCAACTAGTTAACCCTTCGCAAAAGAGTTAGGTTGGATCTCAGGACCGTACTCAGCCTGTATAACGCGTTCACAATGCAGAATCGATTGGAAGTGAACATCATTTCAGGTCTTCTAGCTTCCAGTGTTATAAAAACTTCGTCTACACCTCAACCATATTTACGATGTAGAACAATGTTCGTCTGTTGTAATAACTACCATCTTGGATTTTTCCCTGGAAGTCCTTGTTTCCATTTCTTAGCTGGGTATATTCTAAAAAAAGTTCACAAACTTTCCCAAATTTAAGACGACAATCTGAACTTCGATATCTTTTATAAGCCGTTTAACGCTCCTATTATGGCAGAGTATAAGACAGTCACTCGCAAAGTCAACTGGATGCAATTTACGGCGTTGGACGGCGACTTTTCTAGGGATCCATTCATAAACCAGAAAAAACTGCAGTCAGCTGACAATGACTCACACCTGCATTTCAAGGCAGTGAAGAGACGTTATGTTTTAATTAAAATAAATGGAGCAGTTTTTACTCTACGGTTAAAAATGGGTTTTACTTAGGCGAAGTACTGAAAGAATTTTGATTCTGTGGTTGACTTGAGTACATTTGATAACATGACTGGTCGCAAGCCCTCGTTAAATACGATTCGCCTACCTTCTCGCTCACCTCCATTGGAACGGGTTGTTTGTTATGGGTATCTTGAGCTCCGTACGGCTCCAGGCCAGTAGAACTCAGGATCACTGAAGGTTTTTACGCTCATCGTTTCATTTTAACACATACAAGGATCTGTTGTCTGTTAATTTGGATAGGAAGCTGCTGTCACAACTACTGTTTTCACTCAATAGTGAATGTGAGTACTGAGTTCTGAGTATCATCGACCGCACTAAATATACTTGTAAAGGTTTTGTTACATAATTCTCTCATTTTGTTTACCTGTAGACTTTACATCAAGCAAGTTATTCTTTCAAACACGGCAGACATTCAGTATTGATGTAAGTCAGCACATTTTAACAAAAACCACTTCGACCGTTAGATTTCCATTGCAAACTTACAGGTCTCGGCATCCCCCATTTAACCTTAGATCAACGTTTCCGTATATCGTACCGTTTTCGACGTAAAGTTGGGGAAACCTACTAGGAGAAAAATTCGGTCCCTCACGACATTCTTATTAATGAATACTTAGAATTGATGTAATCTTGGTTACATAGGTCTCGCCAGGTTATGTGGAAAACTGAAGCAGTTGACTAGCGGTATGCTTTTAGTTATAGTTCAGGGCGCCGAATTACTGGATCCCGTAGGCTTGTGTCGGCCGGTTCAGGCAACCGTGAGAGAATGGTATGGGTTCAGAACGTCTGGCAGACTCCTATGATGGGTCCCAGCCTTGAGGCAGCAAGATAACGGTTTTGTAGACCAAGTGGCAGGTTTACTCAGAAATGTGGCAGAATATTTTTGGCAAATTAATCCTGGTTTGGCTTCACAAATGAGATTATTGTGCTTGAGCGTGTCAGGTAAACGCTGGCTAATTTTAGTGTGTGTGTGTGTGTGTGTATGTGTGACTCACAATAACATCGGGGTAGATTGTGTACCGGCAACCATTTGAAGTGACGCAAAATTTTGCGCGATATACCTCAGAGAGATGTCTGTAACAAAATGAGTGAGATAGCAATCGGCCGATGGGGATCAAAAATACATATAACACCTAATGATCTTTTTGAGATTTGGAATACTTTCATGCATGCACTGACTAAATATCTATTCTCTCGAATGAATGAAGTAACCCCTTATCGTTAGTAGTCACTTTTTAATGCCCATCGTTTTATGATTGGCTGCTCTCTTGCTGTTCAAATATCCACGCTACCTCGCTGTGATTAGGAAAAGTGATCAGAGCAATATACTTGTGTTTTCTGCACAATTATAACCGTTAGATAATTGCGTTTAGTGTAACGTTAACAAAATCATCGTCAAATCTTCAGAAGTTGGTTGTACGTTCTGTGTAAGTTGTGCTCTTGCACACTGGTTGTACTGCTTGTCTGCTGTTTTCGCAGGACCCATCGTAAGAGATCGGAAATTACAACCAAATTCTACGACCTTCTTGACCCCAGTTTGCTTCATCCATAGCTAATCTGTGTTACCGCATTTTATTGAAACATCTGAGTGGTTGCAATAAACTTACAACCGAATTTAGTCCCATTGTTGCCCACTACCTGCATTTGAATTTATTCCGTCGTGGGTTAAATTCATTTACCAGAAGCTAGTTTAGCACATTTTACTGTTGTGTGTCAATGTACATCAGTCACCCCGCAATTCCTTCGTCTTTTGTGAGACAAAGCAATACGGAAGCTTCAAGTCGTACTGAAGAACAGTCTTTTTGTCCTCATCTTTTCACATTTCAAAGAACTGATATCGTAAAAAAAAAAAACAGATTTAGCTTCTTGAGGTTGCCCAAATGACAATTTTGAAGTTCCGTATTTTAGGTGAATAGACCAATGGGTTGACACAACTTGGCTTGATTTACTAATACTCTACCTTACCAGTGCTCTACGTGTGTTCTCCCGATTTGACACAATTTAACTGTACTCAGCAAGTTGTTCGACAGAGGGCAGTTGGTTACTGACTGGGGTGTGACAAACGGATTGATGACAGGGTTGGGTCGGCCTTTCTCCATCACACGCTCAGTGATTTGAGTTGCCTAAAATCACTGCAAGAACTTTGCCGACAACACTGTCCATCCACCGTGGCAGGTTATTGCGGGGTAATGATTTCCCTATCCACTGGTGTAGTTCGTTCATGTTAGCTTACGGCACTGACCTCGACATATTTGACAACCTATCCTTAAGCCTTGACCGTTACCTCGGTCCCCTTGGCCGAGTTAACCAAAAGTCGACGCATCCACACTTGAAACGAAAACGTTGGATGGTATGGCAGCATCTGAAACTAGAACTCAATACAGGGGTCGTCAGGTGCATGCAGAGAAGATAGAAGAGAAGAAGAAAGTTGGATCAGCTTGGTATTAAGACACAAGGAGAAAGACAATTCACTTTTTAGAGCAGATATTCGGTGTCGATGATATGTTTTCGAGTCAGACGCAGCTGGGAAGGAGGTGCCGAATTGTATAAAAGTCGACGTTAGTTTCCCAACGTCACTAATCAAAGATCATTTAAACACGTTGATCACAGAAGCGACTGTATAACACTAAAAGTCGAAGTTCAGAGTGAGCGGTTTTCTTGTCCTCTCCGCTCTGGCTGAGTGCTCCTCAGCTGCCTCGATCATTTTTTAAACAGCGGTGTACGGTAACTTGGGAAGGATTCAGAAAAAGGCTACAGCGCCGTCCGTCGTTCACCGGACGACTGAATATTGCAGTGATCAAGTTACGTCGTTTGTACCGCCAGCATAGGAAGCTGCGTCCACACTGGAACGGTACAAGTGACTTTGATTACGCCTATCAGAAAAAGCAGTCACTTCGACGACAGCTACGTGTCAGTAAACGGTGACTTTCTTACGTTCACCGTGTATCATCGCATCACGCGTCTGTGTATCGTAATACGACAGTTCTCGCTTGACTTAACATAGCCTCCCCCTCATTTGAAACCCACAAAGTACCCTAAAGTCACTAACGTGCATCTCTTTGCAATGTGAATTGTGATTTCGATGAGTGACTGTAGACGAATGTTAGTTTTCGTGACAAATGGAACTGGCAATCTGTGGAAGTGTTTGGAAGGAGTAAAGCAAGACAAGTGTCTTGTGAATTTACGCTACAGTTACAAAATTCAGTAAGGTGATGGAAACTATCCATTAGAAGAAACTACGAACAACTCAGTAGGTCGGAACATCCCTCATTTTTTTATCATCGTTAAAATAGAAACTTCACAATGGTGAAGATGTAGACCACTGTCTCACTCTAGATTTCTGTCCATCACAAACCAACTTACTTTACTTGTGTAGTCTGAATTATTGAGAGACATCTAACGGCATACCTGACAGGTAATCTCTGTTGTACGTCGAACGCTTCCGGTACAAGTGTGAACTAATAACGATCACCTCAGTACGGTTAGCAATTGCTTCAGAACATCGTAACTTCCTTTCAGGCTTACCTCCTTTCAAAACGTGCCGTTAGATTACTGTTCCAGTTTAACAGTCTGTCTACAGCCGTCCACGGAAACCATGGTTCATTCAACCGATTGTCACTGTTACTGCAGTGGCACCGTATCTCATGTTTTGGATTGCTATTCAACTGCACAACGAACATTCGATCGCTATCACATCATGAACATGACATTGTCTCCCATGCTTAAGGTAGATCCACCACATCAGGGCTAAGACAGTGGCAGTGGAAAAACGACCGTATGTATGGTCGAAGGCGTCGACGCTAACGGGGTCGTGCCCTTTTCGTACGCTCGCTTGAGGTCACTGCACCTCTTGGCCCCTGACCCAGGCCACACAGACATGTGGCCTGCACTTCAGTCGGATGCAGTTGGCAGCAGCTGTAGACGCGCATTGACCAATAGGCGTCGGAAGCCTGCCAAGCCATCGTGTACACACGCAAATGCCTGCGCACATGCAGCGTGCAAGTGCGTCCGCGCCCATCACAATGCTTGGGGGTGGGAAAAGGTGGGCGTCAGGGCCGTTGCCGTCTTTGGATTAGACGGGAGAAAGTCATACTGGTCAGGGAGATTAGGCTTGAAGCGGCTGCGTTTCTGTACCCTAATACCTGGCCACCAAGACTGGCTCACAGTTGGCATTCGAATATCAGCTTACCCACAAGTTTCACCAAAATGTTCAAATCCACCACTTAGAGTGAAAGATAAACTTCACAGGCATGGGAACACAGAGACGCACACAGATAATTGCTGACACCCCTCAGTGACTATTACATTCATAAATGATAATATTATGATAATATTGTACGGTCACCAAAATATCGCAAGAAAACCTCCTATCAAAGTTCACACACTTCATGAGGTGCACGCACGCACTCACAATCGCATACAAACTTGCAAGCGTGCACACAAATTTGTGCACTCATTGCATATACACACACCCACACAATGCACAGACAGCTTGCTTCTTCTGTTCCATGGAATTATTACCGAAGTGTGTTTATTTGAACAAAATGATTTTATGCGCGCGTGTGTGTACGCGTTACGACTGGAATCGCTGACTGGCTTAATATTGATGTTCCAAGTTTTTTCTTCATAGCCTTCATATAAACACGTCCATCTACGACCATTGTTCAAACGAACCCGAGTTACAAAGAGGCATGACCACTGTACTCGAAGACGGACGTCATGAACAATCACCAAATGAACGGCTCAACCTTTCAACCTCTCCAAAGTCATGTCTTAAAAGGGAAAATGATGAATGTGATTCATTTTCCAACAGAAAGGACAGACATAACTCGTACGAAACTGTGAAGGTGAATGAAAATGGTTCGTGGACAAACAATCCCTCTAATGAATGTGCAAAGCGTAAATGCTTCGTGGAATCTGACGTTCACGGAGTTCTGGATCTAACAGTACACACAATGGATGGAGCGAGGAAGACTGATACTTTCACACAACGGAATTTATCTGGAAACACTTATTTCACTGAATCAGACCAAGAAGGGATGTATGTGAAATCCCCACTCAGTACACCTTCTCCGGAATCATCTGCTTCATCCACATCGATCTGTACTGCATTGCCTTCAGCGAACGGATGTGAACAACTTGAAGCCACGTCCACTATCTGTTTTCAGCCCCCATTATTTCCCACCTTGCCGAATAACATTCCAAATTTGTGCACACCTGTCCCTATAGGCTTTGACAATCAGCAATTTCCAGCTGGCTTTAATGCGACTGACTTCTCTACTGCTGTGCAAAATCACTTGAGGATGAACAGTAGCAACGCAGTTTTACCCCTGTGTTTGTTTGGAGCGAATGCATTAAACGGTGAGCCATTCCAAGTTTTCTTTGATACATTTGTTTTTGTTGAAATTCTTAACAAAGTTTGATGTAACAAACACGTTAAACACTGTATCAACGGCTGTTATGCAGAATGCCACTAAAGAAGAGTGGGTGCTTATGACATTTCACGTGGTAGCAAGTGGCTGAAGCAAGATACATGCGATAGCATAAAGAAATCAGGTCAAACACATTGTCTGAACTTATGAGTTCATCAGTTTCACCACAATTGGAGCCATGTTAAGCTCTTTAGCGTGGTAAATCTGTGGACAGATTCGAACTTCAC
This sequence comes from Paragonimus westermani, assembly GCA_008508345.1. Classification (NCBI taxonomy): domain Eukaryota; kingdom Metazoa; phylum Platyhelminthes; class Trematoda; order Plagiorchiida; family Troglotrematidae; genus Paragonimus; species Paragonimus westermani. The sequence continues at coordinate 66,070 of QNGE01001134.1, read as the reverse complement.
AAGTGGAGACGTCATATGATCACTGCTGTATGATTGTCCAAGCTATGAGTGACGTCTATGCAAGCTATATCCCGTAATTAAACATTCCACTGAAGAAAAATTCAAAACGGAAAAACCGAGGTAATAGATCAAGTCCATTCTTACATGCTACGATTTTTGTGGATTGGGTAGTGTTAATTGCAAGTAATGGCTAATTTAAGCTACTTATTTGTTGCTAAGTGAGTTAAACGTGGCGTAGAAGTGTCGGGATATTCACCACCAGACATATCGTTAAATGCTACTGTGCCTTATAAAAATACGTCATCTATGAGCTTGAGGCAGATTCATTTTCTGCACAGTTACAGTTGGTGCTATCGATACCAGCGGCAAAAATAACTTGCAAACGGGTTAGCGTCTTGTCGTGTCAGATTCGATGAAATTCTACCTCCATTACAGTCTCACGTGTAACAACAATTGTGCCGTGCAAGCTTTGAATTGTGGAGTGCGTTCTTTGGAAGTCTAGGTTCGCAGGCAGTCGTCAGATTGCCATAATATGACAACAAATAGCTTTGGTACATACTTTCAAAAGGTATAAAGCCCATAGTGTATATTACGGTGAAACTAGATCGACCTACCTCAACGAAAAATCAAGTAATATCTGCCAAATTTACGTGATCACTTAAATTTTAGGTAGAAGTCGCCCTTGCACCCTTGGGGTAATCGAGATTGTTCTCATGTCGATCTGATTAATTTCCGTTGGTTTCATTGATCCATGTGGATGTGGCCTAATTCATTTAACATTAAATCCAGTTATTAACTCGATCCAGGAATGTGGTAGTTTAAGGCCTGAGAATAAACAGTGGTCACGTTTTATCTAATGCGAACCCTGTAAACATAACTTGTACCCACCTACAAAATACATTAGACTAAATCCTGAATAAAACTACCTAAGGTTCGTGATAAGCGGCTTTTCTGTTTATTTACTCCTTCTTCTGTGTATCTGATTTTCCATGATTCTGGTAACTGATAAGGAGCACCAAACGTCGTTAAAAACACGCCGCTAAAACACGTTAGAAACATGTTTAATCCAGTGTAGTTAAGATTAGTTGATTGTACACACATATGACCATCGGCATTTTATTTCATATTATCGAGTAAAACCACATTATTCTGTATTTCCGACCATCTAGATTACCACGCGTACTTTTGTTTTAGTTAGCCTAGCAAATCAATCAGTTTTACAAATCGATTTACTTATACACAATCTTTTAACGTAGAGTGACTCGTTCAAGTTCAGGTTCATGTTCGTACATGCAGCAAAAATCATTTTGTCGCTCGACTGTCCGTTCGAGCAGAAACCTAAATACTAACTAGTGAAGGTGAACTGAAATAGGTTAAACTTTTTCTAAACAAACAGCAAACCATTGATAAATAGACACCTTGGACGAGTGTACAGAGCAGACTGAGTCAGACGTTAACATTTCACATAACATGTCAACGTGAAGTGCCAGCTTATCGACGCAGCTTTCGCACATATTGAGCTTACCACGTGACACCTTGAATCAGGCAGATATTAGTTAGCTCGATACTACTGGAGATACTAGTTCGCTTGATACCAGTGGGGTGATGATACTTCGAATCAGCTTGTTATCTGGACTATCTAACCTATCGTCCGGGCAATGCTTTTATAACTGGTCTGCTAGACACTTGTTTGTCCACACTTCTGTGGGAACTCAAACGGATAGGCGAAAGGTTCTTCTCTTAAAGAATCGGTGAGTGGCTAGTATATTACACGGTTCATCGAAATGTGCACGAAGCTCCACATTGTGTCGTCTTAGAGTGCTATTGTATAAACCAATTTTAAATGAGGTAAGCATACAACAAATACTAAAACGATAATAATGCATGGTTCTGCATATCGTCCAGATGCGTTCGAGCCAATCGGTATCTTGTTTAAGTGAGCATGTAATTACCTGACTTCAAGTGCCATCACTTGCATACACAACGGCATGGCACGCATGCATACATTGATGGACAGAACAGACAACATTTCCTAAACTGCTAAGAGGGAGAGCGAAAAAGGTGTGATGCTGGGCCTTACCGCCATGGAACTGTTGTTCTCAGCCAAGTCGTAAATAGACCTCTGAGTAGCACACAATTTTAAAATTACTTGCAACGGTAGCTCTCTGTTTGTAATTGCAGTAGGCACCTTCGGATGTCCATACTGTGATAATCATGATTCTCTGTTTAAAATAATTATTTAGAGGCCTGAAGGCCTCCTGCTTCTTTGGAGCATGATGGACAACGTGAATCGATTCAAAGACAACTGACAAAAATTTCCCTCGCATAACCCTGCAACTGACAACTTTCCGATGATCGTGCCACTCAGATCGATGCGGCCGCTTTATATGAGCTGACAGGTCTAGGCCATTTTGAATGCGCCCTGGATATTTGTACGTGTTGAATGTTCAGTTCAACACCGCGTTTACTTAACTGGTCGCGGTATAAAAGTGTATGTGATACGAATCGCAGTACCTCTCCTCTCATGAAGTATTACATACATGTGCAACACAGTGACCGTCTTGAAGTTATCACAGTAACATTGCCTTTCTGAATTGGGATGTAGAATGATCATACATTTCCACGTGTGGATGCCACTTCGTCACTTAGACGAAGTCGTCCACTATAATGTGAAAGTGTAAGGAAGGATACTGTGGTTTAAACTAGAAGAGCCTGCCGGTTGTGTACTAAATGACGACGTAATAATGCCCGTTCGGTTCTAAGTCCCTGTGACCAGAGCTAGACTGAACCGGTATAGTAACATATGACCGCAGTCAAGCCCAACAAATGAGTTATGCACAAGCACCATTTGTCATCTCGGTTGTTCTGTAACTAGCAATGTCGATGGGATTATAATTCTAGTTTGTGAGAGTTTGTATTCTACCACTGCCAACCGCGGAGCCTACCGAAGAGGAAACACGGTTTCCAATCTATTCTTAGTACGAGCAGCCAAAAATCTCCGGGACCAAACAATCGGGCTAGTCTTCGGATTTAGCTAACATGTTGGAGTATCAATCACAAACGCCTTAGAGTCCAGATGTGGTTATTTGATTGTTTAACGCGTATATGCACAAGTTATTTGCTTAAGCTAGAAGGGCAGTCTGCGTTGGTCATAAAAACCCATTTACTCACTTTCGAACGTAAATTGTAACAGGCTTGATGACACTGTTAAATTAGAAATAACTTAGGTGTTTCCCTACTTAATATCTGGTTACTTCCCGCTTGGGAGAGTTCAACTGGAGCTTATTTTGTCAACTCATTTTCTTCTCGTGTTCTTTCGTATACAACTGAAATATTCTGATTTGCGCATTGTCCAATCTGTTTATCAGATGAGAGGAAATTCTTACATTCCGCTGTTAGCTGATTGTGCAACCTGACAGATTCCAGACACGTTCAGTCACGTTAGTTCTGACATGTAGTATGGACAGAGTGACTGTGGAGTGCGTAGACCAGTTGTTGTCGAGTAGTTCATTACCATCCTACTTGAACGAAGTACGGCATGATTCTACCTAAGGACAATAGCTGATTTTGAAACAGAGTTTTCAATTCAATTTGTTTTGGATGCTTGTTGTTTCATTTATTGCAGTAATTAAGCTGGCACCTCACACAATGGATAGGTCCGTTACTGCTGTGCGCCTGATGTTGAATCAGTCGGTCTTGGTTAAAATCAGTCGAAGTCTGCTTTTCTTATTCGTGTTTGACCATCGTGTATGTCAAGTCAAGCCTAAGCTCAGTAGTCAAGACTGTTCTGGCTGCCTGCTGAACACATCGAGCGCGATATTGCGAAGCAATAATTGTTGTCTGTAATTGTATTTCTCTACAAGGGATCCCAACATGAGTAGTTTGAAAACATTTGAACCTCCTGAGATGCTTAGTTATCGTTTGCACTGACTTGTAGCGATGAGTAGAGATTGTTATCTTGCTGTTTGTCTTGAGTAACTACTTTAATTGTAAGTCCTTAGTTTCGAAGCTGCCCACTCTACAGCTTCTTCCCCTATGATAGTCGACTGTTCTGGTGTTAAAATATATGAACACCCATCTTTTTGCTATAGACTGTGGAAGTTTCAAAACTTCAATCATCCAGTGTTTTGACTTACCTGATGGAAATGCCAAGTTGATTGAGCATATCGGTTTTCCCCACAGTGCAATGCTCTGTGTATCCCTTCTTGAAACGTTGATCTGGTTGGCTCATTCTGCCCATCAAACTTGGTGGTATTGACTGTGATGTTCATTCCGATGCTGAATTGTAGTAGTACAGGGTAAAGAAGCGTGATAATGTATTAAACTGTAAGTTTCAAGACAGTGAGATCAAGTCGATCAGGTGAATGTTCCCCGAAAGTGAGAATTGTCAACTGCTGTATTCGTTGGATGAATTAGACAAACGACTCCACACACCTGATGAGCTTCAAGATTTGATTTTAAGCGGAGTACATTTATTTTTAATACACGTCGAAGAACATAGTACCTCGTCAGGGTTAGTTTAGTGAGCAGTAGTCTACGGAAACTGTAGTATGTCAGGGGTTTCGTGCAATTTTTACTAATTTCCACATAACTACTCACTACACATGTTTTTCACATCAGGGTACACAGTCGCAGTCACCAGTCAGCCAAGTGTTACTGTTTGCTCGCATATACTTTACGAATATGAAGGTCGCGTGCTGCAGTTGATCGTCAAAGGTTAACTTGTCCTCGTAGGACTAACGTGGGTGTTTGGCGTAATAGATACTATGATTATCTACAATTATATGAACAAGTGTATTTAGTGGTCTGACAGTATCATCCCGTCAAACTGTCAAGAACGATCAAACAAAACTGTTTAGATGAATCTAGTAGATTTTATGTGTAATATCTGATATTTCTGGTGCTTATTTTTTTAACCAAATAAGGCAACACATTTTATGATAATAGCCTTTCACTGTGAGCCATTATTACAAGGGTTGGAAACCGGTAATTCCATAAGGTGCATCGATTAACTGATGTTGTTCGACAATTCTGTATCACTCTTCTGTGCAACTTTCCCAGCGGGAGGTAGTATGGACGAGGGCCTTGCCATGTGTCTGGCATGTAGGTGAGCCTATTCTCGGTGCAACTATTCCGATTTTCGCTGAAGATTTGTGGAACAACAAAAGCTTTTGCGGATTATGGATTTAAGTGAACAGGTATCCTTTCCATCATTATCTTCGCCAGTTAAGTTGCAGTGCTTCTCTTTTGGTCAGATCATCCAGCACTAGTCTAGATAGTATGCTGCCAACGGGGATTGTGGCAACGATATACCTACTAACATAGTTCGTTCGTACAGAAAAGAATTTAGTTAACTCTGTCTTTTCCGCACATAATTTTATGTGACTGAATCTCATGCGCACAATTTCTGGTCTAACGTATATCTGCCAGTTACCGTGGTAACCCACAGAGCTTTGAATGCGATTAACCGGAAGTTGAATTATTTTCAGACTGACTCAGCAGCAAGTACACTCCGTTGAATTCTGGTCGTGTCACAGTGAGTACAGTCAATGAACCGAATCTACAGCAGGGTGCGTACGTAGGTGGGCTTGCTAGTCCATTTTGATCGGATTTGGTTACTACGGTAACTTGGACACTTATCTGGCTTTAATGATCGGAAAAATACATAAATTCGTTCAAACTGTGCAAATCAGTGTGGGCGGTCAAACTTTTCATTTTATTGATGGTCTGTCCACCTTGAGTGATAATGGGAACATATCCCATTTTCCATTAGTTTTCAACCGTCAACGTAGGACAAATTCCCAGTATGTTACACCATGTTAGTTAGAGTTTTTCCACTGTTTACTACGGTAAATTCTAATTTACTGATGTTGGTGTTGTTGGTCTACGGCACACTGACGCTGTCGGTTTCGGTGGACCATTGATCACACCGTTACAAGCCATCGAATTTCCACCTAATATATGCGACTTTATCCCAAGCTTCTCCATGTGCATTTGATAGAACTAAACAGTGCTCTCTTAACCTGGTTTTGATTAGAATATTTGAACTCTGTAACCGAAACATTTAACACTTCCTTAGATTCCTCCTGTTCGAGTCTTCCAGCTATCGATTATTTGAGTATTTATATGCGTATTTTAGTAAGATGTAAATGAGATTGGTTCACCTTTGGTCGGTGGAACACCACCGTGTGAATAACACCAAAGGATAGCGAATAGTTAATCAGAACAGTAACGAAGTGGCATTCCAGGCCACCAGAATGGTGTCAAGTGAAACTGTTCATCTGAAGGATTGAAGATCAGTTTGAGCAATCAGACTAGGTTTACTGGATTATGCGTGAAAGTTATGAGGTAAACCACCCATCGGCTGGAAGATGACACCATAGAACTTACACGGTAACATAAGGTGTTCCTTACCGACACGCAGCAGTACACAGTATACCAAAGCCGATTCCCTACAGAAATGTATGTACAACGGTAAGCGTCGTTGACAAACACTATCAGTACTGAACCGACCGTATGATTTGAAACAATGCATAGTTTTGCCACATTTATCAGATGGAGCAAGATGCATTTTATGAACAAGTAATACCATCACTCTGTCACTCATTTTCGCTAGAGATTGGAATAAACTCAAAAACCTGAAGAGTACATCCGCATGTCATAAATGTTACACTCCACTCTCAATATCAGGTTCAGGTTGGGGACTTCGGTGATTGACATAATTGACTGACCGTGAACCTTCGCATTAGCTGTTTCTTTTCACACTAATAGTCCAGTTTAGAAAGAATTGTTGATAAAACATTGGTTCTTTTGTTTCCAACTTGTTATTGGCTTGCTACTAACCCTGGGGAAACTGCTCACTTGCATAACGTTTAAGATCTTATGTATCTGGTCCGGTTGCTTCTCAGAAGTTCTAAGTGGAGTTCGCTGCTCTGAATTCCACACTATTCCCATCCTTTGATGAATAGAAGTTGCATCCGCTTAACTTCGACATTTTGATTCACTCACTACCCACCATGGTACCAAAACTAAGTACTATTCTAACGGATCGATATGCACTACATCACCGCCCTTATCACTAATTCTCTTCAGTCGATTTTTAATTACCCGTAACCTTTTCATTCTCGATTGCTTTCAGACTGGCAGTTGTATGTCCAAGTTATGAGTTGACATCATTTTGGGTCTTATTTCTGAACTAACTTATCCACTGTCATGGTTGCGTGGCAGTTAAACATGAAGTTTACAAAGAAGACGGGGAGAATTCGTTGTTTATAAGTTCATACTGACGGAGTATGACAGAATCTAGAGTCTATACTTTGTCAACAATAAAAAAATGAGAGTGGGTTGTACAGTTGTACTGCAGAAATACAGTAGGCCTTACTGAATTTACTAGTGGTCAACCATCAGATTTTGTTCAGAAAATATGGTGAGCTGAATGGAACCATAAAATGTTAGCCGCCTTACTCCAATAGCCCAATTATCACCCGGTCGGATGGTCTTCAAGATGACGAAGGAGGGTCTGAGCGCTAACAATATTCATGGTGCACAAAAATCAACTTCCGGTCGTTGGTGTAGCGTACATTAAAGCAGTACCAAAGAAGTTAATCATAGTTTATTGCAACCAGTACATTCATCAAAGCTCACGTGACCTATTACTACCAAGAGACCATAGTGATGGCATATTGCTACATTCATTCTAGGAAAGTGGTTACTCGGCTAGTGCACATTTGTAAATGCACAAGAGATCTAAACAAGAGCAGTACAAGCCGGGTAAAATAGGCCTGAGGGAACAGGGCTGGCTAAACACCGTGAACCACTGTTCTGAACTGGAGTGTATTACAAATCACAATTAGGAAGCCTGTATTGCTATTGAAGCTGCCGAACTTAGGAACAGAGAGGGTCAACATTGATAGGTACAACTGGTACACACAGTGGTTAGGTAGTTAACCATAATCTTAAGTAGACTAATCTTCTGATCTTATAAATTGTTTGCCGGTAGCCACTTCAAATTCTGCGTATGTTCCGGCCACTCGCAATTTCAAAAAATTCTGTAGGGCAGTTTAAGTTAGATGTTTAAAAAGTGAGTGTTGTCGAACTATTTTTCAGATCATTAATCTAAGTAAAAAGTAGTGTCTGTTGTACTTATTTCTGAGGTATCTTATTTTAAACAACTTTTTTAAGTTTCAGTGGTTTTTTATCACTGACTGTTCTTCACCCATTCGTTCATTTGCCTTCGGCATTTTCGGCCTCCAGATTGAGTAGTGTTCATTACTCAAAGGCTGATTTACGACTGCATCAATTCCACGGCAGTCCAGTGTCTAGACATACTTCCTATAACCCCATTGATAGTTTATCATTTCAGTTTTCAACTCTGTACAATGTGCTCCAACGGCTGTGTTAAATCTATGGCTCACTCAACTCGTCATGATTATTGAATAGGACTGACCCTGAAAACTACAGTATGTTCGAAGTTCTCAATTGTTGTGCACATCCACTAAGGATTGCAGGGCTGAATTACAGAGAGGATTCATTCCATGCTAAAAAGGTAGACAAAGAAGAATAAGCGTTCGAGAGAAAAATGTGCGGTAATGAATAACTTCCATACTGTCCGTTTCACAGGTTCAAATGTATTGTGGAGTCCTCTGTGACTGACTTTCGCCTAAAAGTTATCCTACCTTCAGGGATTGTTAGATTGTTCAAGTGTACATCGTTTTCAGCGTGTTAACTGGATCTAAATCCTGTTAACGAACTAGATGACCTAAGCCAGGCCCTAATGAAGCAACCAAGACCAGTTGTCAGGTTACAGGTTGGAGACATGCGCCCGAGTGTCAGTCAGTCGCATTAATTACACGTCAGTATTCCGAGGCAATTTGTGTGGCTTCGCATGGACAGTACCTACCTAGGTATGGTCCAGTCCTCGCTTTTTACTCTGGTGGCTAGATTGATCTTCGTTTGATGTCTGCTCCATAGAAGTGGCCTGTCAACGGTCCCGCATCCTGGCCTATAGCCGCTTGGCTGTTGTCCAGCCAGTCTATTTCCGCCCGCATGTTTCGCTCCTCCACCCCGGGTTTCGGCCCGTCCGTCCGCCAGCCCATACGCCCTCTCGCTCGTCTCAGAGGCCCCGTGCGGCGCATTTGCGTGCGCTACAAGTGCACGCTGCGACACAAGGCCACTCAGGCGATGCATTTTAAATGAGTCGGTTTCTGGACTGTCGCGTAGGTTCCCGCTCACCGATCGATGGGGAGGACGGCCTCCGTTGATGTCCGTATAACCACACAATGTACGTGACCAAATGAGTTTGCGGGGTTTGCGGGTGGTTAAATGTGCCTGCATAACTAACCGAAAAATTCCCTATTTACGACGGTGTGTATGAGAAATTGCCCTGTTTTCATGCTCGTGTCCATGCGCTAGTTAAAACCACCGAAGTGAGAGGACGCACAACTAAATGTTGTGAATTATTGACTCGTAGTTTTGTACAACTGAGGTTGTTATGACCGAGAATGTGGTCATTTTAAGTCGCACACAGACAGGGTGAGCGTCACTGATGGAAAAGGATGCTGCATGACTGCATGTCAAACTCGTGGTTAACTAACTAATTAGTACGGGAGGTATTGTGAAAGTGGGATAGCCTTTGTGACCAAAGAACCGACAATAGTAAGATACCTTCTCTTAGTTATTCCACGAATCACAAGTCAGCTCGGTGTGACTTCAAATCGTTTAAAAGTCTGATAATTCTTATCTAAATTGAACAGATTACGTCATCGTCAACTGACGTCACAGTAGTCAGATTATCAGACGTTTTTCAGTTCTTACACGTAACTAAATTTGGCTGGACTTTCTCTTATCAATGTTCGGTCTGTTGTATCTGTTTCGCTTGATAAGAGTCCGCATGCTGCATTGTGCATCAACGTTCTTGCAATGCGTAAAAACATGTCATTGTTACGACCGTTTTAGAGATATGTCGCTGGCTCACAGTGTTTTGTTGTCTTATCAAAGATGTGGACCTTGTTTTCAAAACACAGTTTACTAATACGAACCTACTGACCAATTTAATGCTTAATCTTCATATAACAAAGAGTGCTAAAATCAATAATGACTAGTTCACAGTGAGGGAGACAAAGATGTGTCATCGGGAGCGCGAAGGCTGCAAGTTCGGAACCAAATTTTCGATCTCTTTCTGATTGATCCATGCAAGGAGAAGTACGATCATGGTGCATATAGTTTGTGACATAACTTAGTTCGAATTATAAGCTCGCATATCTGCTCAACACAGAATGACCATCTTTGGTGGGGCGCAAATGGCACTTGTTACTAATACTGTACACTTCATTCCTGGTAAGCCCTCTTTTCAGTCTAATGTCTCGCATGCAACCGCGCACTTTCCTACATTCATCGTGTTATCTCGGATTGCATTCTCGTATTTCTCAGCAAAATAATTTGATGAATAATCCATCACAGCACCTTCAGGACCATACCTACTGCCAATTGAATAAAATATCTTCTTGGTGATTGACCATAGACAAACAACAAGTCAAGCAGTAAGTTGAGGCTGTGAGCTAGAGGTATGTTTTACGCGGATTGCTGAATTTCTGAAACACTCACGAACCATGGTGAAGTGATATAGATGAAATCCACCTAGTTGAGAGACAATGGGTTCTGCCTCCTTGGGAAGCTACGCCGACTGTTACTGTAGCTGTGTAACCGGATGACGGAGAGCATCTTTTCTTGCTATTGCGGTGGGTGAATAGTGCGTGCGCTATTATTTCTCTTGTCACCGATGATCTCTCTTCCGGTCACACTCGATCGATCTTTCATCCAGTGTGATCTGTTACCACCACCTCTCAGGATATAGTATCGATGTAATCGATCTTCATGTCATGCTCACTGGTAGGTTTATAGCGGAGGGTTGATCTTCCGCGTTGTCTCGAGTCGGTTTTCAGCTCACCATACAGCATGTCATCTGGGATTCAGCCACCCCACACCTGGCTCACACGACCGAACCATTGTGGGTTCCTTTGACCGAACAGAGAGACAGATAGTGGTATATTTTTCTGTGTGACACATAAAATACTGAACATATAAAGAGAAGGAAGCTGTGTGTTTACAACTAATAATTTTCTTGGCAGGGTGGCAAAACATTCCTGGATGAACCAGCAAAGTAAATGACAGGCATCGTGTAAGACTCCAACAGCAGATTATGTTTTCTCTCAGCGATGAACTGTCAGGTTGTAGAGCACGGAGACGTGATCCGATATTACACAATGAATGCGGAAAAATGTAGGCTTGGGAACACAAAGTGACCAAAATGAATGCCAACAAGGAAAGGGAAGTGAACAATCCCAGTGTCTGTTGTCTCACTTGTTAGTCTGAAAGGGGCATTATCCTAATCAGCATTGCAGTTGGTATCAGCTTAAACGACTCCCGAGTTCAAAAGCGTGTTCGTTCAAGTAGTGAAGTACTGCTAACTGTCAGTCGGTATGATCAATGCAATTTGTTCTCTTCGTCTGGCTCAACTGTATGTCCACTCCGTGAACTGCTGATGACCTAATGCGATCTAACTGGATTCCTCCGTTTAATCCAACATGGCCTTACGCGTTTTATCTATAGCTGAGTTCCACGAGTAAAACTGTGCTGTCACAATTATGCTTCAGTAAATTCACCCAAGTGGTTCCTCGAGCATACCAAAGTTCCAGTGACAACAGGACCACTATGAAAACCTGGTTTAAAGCACCCTCACGAGTTTTAGGGAGTTAGAATTGCCAAATACAGTTTCCAATTCTTCACGCAGTTTGATCACTATTCTGATCGGTTCTTCGCATACCTACTCTAGCCAGCAAATCTACGGTCGTAAATGAACACCCTGCGAACGGTTCGGCAACACAAGACGGAAATTCCACTCTCGAATTATTAGGGGATGGTTTAATGAAGCTGGGCACTATGGTGTGAGTTTATCTGAATTTATCATGTCATGATGGTTGCTCAGAAAATAGATGACAAAATCTGTAACCACATGTTCATGTCTCTCATCACTTCATTATTTCGTCGGGCCTCAGAAAAAGGCGTTTTGATTATGTGGTCATGGTTTGTAACTGGCATAAATCCGTCAAAGTTCTGTCGGTGTATATTTTGTCGTCCTTCTCAGCTCTCTTCCAGCCAAGATAGATGAATGAGGAGGTCGAGTAGCAATGCTTAGTAGGCAAGCCAAAAACAGTGCAAAAGCCATTTCGTGGGTTATTGTATCATCCAGCTGGTTGTGGCTCAACCAGGAAATTTCTTAGCAGTGATCACCAGCACAACATACAAAACGTCTTGTCATATCTGTTCTGTTTGCAGTTTGGAATCAATAAGTGTCACTTATAACAAAAATACGTAACAAAACTGAGCACCCATGGGATGAAACCGGAACGTCAGTTACGAATGATAATGGTGTGAGAGATAACACAGATACATGAGCAATATGCGAGAAAGTAACAGTATGGACCTTGATGGACTGAAGCGCTGTAAGAAGTGACCGTTTATTACAGGGTACACGATTTCTTTTACATCCAGTGTAATAGCCTGAATCAGCGCCAATCAATCAAACTCCAAACTGGAAAGATTTGAAACGAGATGAGAAGATATAGCACTGAGTGGGGTCCATCTAACCGGCTAGAAATGGTGGACGAAGTGGAACAGCAAAAATCCGGTCATGCAATTGACACTTAAATTGATACTCCGGCGCATTGTGGACTAGAAAGTCGTATTGCAAATGACAGTACGACTGGTGTTTTGTGACCGCGAATTAGACGATGAATTGTCTGCCTTAGAGCGTGCTGCAATGCCAACAAGTGACTGACGGCAAATTGTTCTGACGTTTCTTGCTTGAATACTTTATCAGTTGCTCTAAGGTGTTTTTTGAGTTGTGGGTTGTAACTGAGTTTCGCAGCTGAGGTGTAGCATTTTAGCTCAGACCTAAAAATACCCACTCTTGATACTTAACGAATCGTGTTAAATATGATCTTATTTGCATTTTAAACTAAACATTGTCATGATGCCAGACATGTGATATTCAAAGTAACCTCAGCGCATGGTATTTTCCAACAGTATTTTAATTACGCCACGTTTAGTGATATGTCGGGTGGACACACAGTGTCTGCGTTAGGAAGGCGGGGTGTTCAATCCTCTTCTCGAAACTGACGGGCAGCAAAGTTGTTGAGTCACGATTTTCAGGCCTACCCAAGCTACCTAATCTGGTCATTCCGGTTTTGCTAATAAGAGATTAATATAGCACCTCTCTGGAATGATTAATGCTGGTAAACACGATGAGTCTGTGTTGAGTTAACGATATGGTTTATGACATAAGACAATAATTAATTACTAGCCGAGCTTTCTGATCTTAAAAAGTTAGGGCTTCAAACAGAGCCTTACAGATTTTCTAATGAATACCCATTTCCAGTATAGTTTTCCTCATTAAAGCAAAGCATGCGCACTGATATTTTCCGTCATACCTATTTGTTATCAGTAGTTTTAATGACTGTTGTGTGCTGGCGGAAACGTATTGCTACTGAACAACTTTCGAGCAATGCAGACAACGTTGAACGATATCTCATCCTGTTGGGTATGCCAGAATGCACTTCTCTGTCTCATACTACAACGTGCTTTCGGAAAAGTGCTATGCTTATACAGATTGAAGGCTAAACAATCAAGTCTGAGAGACTTGGACGTTTCCTGTGTGTAAGAAATTGTAACAGCAGCTGTTGATGTATAGGAAACAGGTTTAAGGCCTGTGCATTCGAAGATGTAACAAACTTTGTCAGTCTAGAGGCATTCGAGTGAAAAAGTGGCAGCTTTATTGAGTTTACGAGGCACGTATATAGGATGGACTGTGAGAGCACTGTTATCGTAGGAATGTAAAATGTGACTTCTTAGTGCCACGGAGCGTAAATCGTCTTCACATTTTCGACCGTCCACATTTGTTTTCAGTCGCACACATCTGGTGACACCAGTGAGTAATGAACAAAAAGTGTGGAAAAACGGTAGTTGTTATCTTAAAGCACCATCCCCTGTAGATGCTAAATAGTCATTTGCCACACCAAACACCCTTTGCGGATGCCGTAACTAAGTTGTACAACGTTGAGAGTGGAAAAGTTATGATTTAAGGTGAATAGGTGAAAACAGTTACCAGTGGGTTGACTATTATAAATCTGGTTGGATTTTTGTGACTCACAGGGTCAGTTGTAGGAAGCAGTAGGGGCGATAGCGGTTAACCGGGTTCGGTGGCGAAAACGGTGACGTTGTTTGGCTTAAGTGTACGCAAAATGATCAATATTGATGAGGTGACGCAATGAAGACCGCTGGTCAGGATAGGACCTTACTTTCGAAAAACCTCCCCAGAGGCTACTAAATTTATTTGGTTTTTCACCCAATGGTCACTAATATTTTCAGTATATTCATTTTTTCGAACGGTTAAACAGTAACCTATCTAAGTGTTCTCGTCGCGTGAACGTAAATTGAAGTCGCGCCATAGATTGTTTATCTGACAAATTTCACAGTATTGTATCTCAGCAACGTGGGGGGAGGCTCCAATGTCTTAACAAACAGTGAATGTTATGATTGCATTGTAGTAAGTTTGTCTGTCTGTAAAGATACGTCTATCTAGATGTTTTAACCATTGTCATCGGAGTGCTAAATTTCATGGGGTGAATGAATGGTTCGTCAGCGGTTTGCTCTCTTTAAGCATGCATTTATACGTGAACCGAGTTTGCATAATACTGTTAGACATACTACTTGACTTCAGCTCGACTACACTGAGCAATAGACTTAGTCTGGCTTTCTCTTTGTATTATGTAATAACAGGCAGCAACATGTCTTAAGAAGTAGCAGGCTTAACAGTTGGTGACAAAGCGAGTTAGCTAATGTGCTGGTTAAAATTTCGCAAAGCCTTGTGCATTAAATCCAACTTAGTCAATTGGCTTTACACAATTACAGTTGTTGAACACTCACAGCTGATAACAGTTTTCACATTAAAATAAACATACCAGCCAAGTATTCCTGGAAAGAAGCCATAGAGACTGGTCTTCCGTCCCCACTAAAGCACATCAGTGGTACATACCTCGCAACGGACCGGGACTTATCCTGAGCCCGTTAACCTAGCTTGCTGACCCCAATGTCTCTAACGTCACATTAGGTATGGCCAAACTTCACCTATGATCGTTTGTGGGTTGATTATTAACAAGAGCAAAACTGGGGTCCACAGAGGTTCGTTTCGAAATTTGTTTATCAGAAAGGTCTAGTTGAGCGTGGTTCTTCTTGTCAAATTTGATTAGTGCTGCGTTGGCAACAAAATGCTTGATTAAGTTGATCCACGACCAGTCAAGTTTAATCACAGCGCGAGTGCAGTTCAGACGAGCAACTTGAAAAGATTATATGAACAAGAAAGTTTCTACCTAATGTGAGTGACAGTTACAATTACATACTGTACCCCGCACTGTTAGGATTTGCTAGAATTCACCTATCTCAGTAAGGTGTGCCGTGTGGTTGGTCCATCTCATTGATGACGGACTGTAACTAACAAACCGATAAGATGTTCGTGTATATTGTTCGGATGCTCGTTGCACTGACTAACAATTTTTATTAGACGTCCAGTAAATGCACACACTTTTGAGTCCGAATATACTGCAATCAAAGTAATAAACCAGTCCAGCGCCTGGGAACCGATATGTACGCAATGAAAATGCATATTTTTCACTGCCGAAATTGATCCGCATCGTTTGAATTCCACTCACAAAGTATGCACACGTTTGTTATAAACGAACTAGCCTGTGTGCCTGCTCTCACACACAGACATCGAAAATTCCGTAAACTATGCATCTCCGTGTCGAAAAGGTCATTTTGGTGAGCTATTGACATACGCAATCCGTATAGCCTACCATCCATCCATGGAATTCCATTGCAAACGTCAGACGAAAGTAAGCGCGCCAGTAAGCGGGTCAGAGAAATACCAGAATCCACATAAAAGCACGGGGTTACATAAATTTAGTTGCTTTGATATCAAAAACAATTCTGTCCCGACACCGTTTCCGGAATCACGTGACTGGCTAACCGAATACTAGTTGGCACCAATCCAATTTTTGCTACCCAGTTTTAGGTACTCTTGACCGTAAAGGGTATTGTATTGTGTAGACGAGATTACCTCTTCAATGGGTTTGTTAATATTATATTACCTGTGTGAGGTAGTATAAAACATGTCGACCGACACCACATAAGATGAAGGCGAAAGGGAATTTCTTATTTACATTCAGGACTAGCATGTGAAGGAAACGATGGTTCCCAATCCGTCAGCCGCTAACCTAGAACAGACAGTGATTCCAACCTCGTTGCTGGTACTTCTGTGCATCAATATCAGATAATCATTTTGTTTTTATGGCGTCCTTGATGGCCCATCGTCAGTGAGTCTATACGAAATACATGATAGACCATCATCTCCCAAACAGCACGAGAGATCTGGCTAGGGTTGATCTATTCAAACAATTATCGCATTGCGATTCTATCATGCTACAAACTATACGTTAAGTTCGCTTTCTGTCACATTACTGGTTGTACTGCACGTCATCCGGCAAATGGCACAACAGGAACGCTCGAGATGACCAGAATTTAGGCTGGTTGACTATCATGAGTTGGTTTGGCGGTCTTAACCATAAGTTCAAAACGTACACCAAACAAGTATTTTTTTGTTCGAACAAGCCAGTATGGAACAAGCTGTCTAGACGTAATACATTTGACGGACTCTCAGCACTATTGCTAGTTCAGTCTGATGAGCTCACTTGTGTTTTTGCAAACGCCGTTTCCAATCTGTTTGATCAGACTAGTTGGTGCGTTTCTCGGTCCCCAGGTACAGAAGTTTCCCCACTATGCTCAAAGTGTGACCACTGAGATTGGGTACTCATTCGATCTTGGGCCGGCACTTCGCATTTTGATGTGCAAGCTCCATTCCACACCAATGAACTGCTATCGCTACCAAAAGATAAGGTGACCTGTGCAGCTTGTAAGATTATCTTCCTGATTATGGGGATCATACAGAATGAGATCCACTAAACCGCTGAATAGTTGTTTAATTTCATTTCTGGCGGTTTGTATTCCGGTTGGTTTATACGCAGCAAATTATTAACTGTTGCGTTGTCCACTATCAATATGGTTCCGTGATGATGGGTACATCCCGTGTTGAATACTCCTAAGAGGTCTTTCATTTATTAACACGTTCCTTTTAAACCCAGCACATTTTTATAACCAAAGCAATGGTGCGTGAAAAAAACCCACAAAAATTGTGGCAAATCGAACAGAAATCTGTGTATTTTTGAAATGCTGTTGAAGAAAACCGGGAACCATGACCAAAAGTGAGTCCTGATGGGCTCATAACAGCAACAAATGCGCAAAAAAAGAAACCTTTTACTTCGGAAGTGGCTCATGTGGAATGCTTTTGGAAAACTATGCAACACTTTGCCATGTTTTGGCAACGGGAATCAGCATAGTTGAGCTCAGATCATATCACTTGCCTTTAGGGCAACTTGAAACTTGGACGCTGAGTGACACATTTAGTCCTCTTTGGGTACTCTCCAGACAAGTGTGCTGCTGCAGTTTTTCAGCTGAGCTTGACGTAAAAATATAGCCATGCAGATGCCAAATCCCTGTTATATGGTACATATTCAGGAGTTGTCTCGTCGGAACATGATTTCCGTTATCACATGTTACTTATCAGATGACAAAAAATAATTTGCAGTGTTCTAACGTAAGGATGGGGATTTCTTCTAACAGTAAGTGTGGCTGATTTCTGTCACAACGACAATGGACCTTGACGAGACGTGATGGCTTGTGCATCTCGATGACCTGTTGGGCTAACTACACCTACACTCACTCATGCCAAATAGCCCAGTAGGTTAGGGTCTGACAAACTGAGGTCCCTTAACCTTCCGGGTTGGGGGTTGAAAGAAGGCTGACATCGTGTTCCGAAAACAATAGTATTTCACTTACTCAGCCAATCACCAGCTACCTTGTGGTACAAACCTTTGAGCTAAATGCTGTGGCTGAGAGTCCTAGTCGTTCCCGTGTGTAGGTCAGGGTGTCCTGACAGTATATCAAGCCGCATACACATATGAATATAGTGCAGTTGGGCATCAGGGTGAACCGCTGATATACTGTTGACTGTGACGATGATGATGATGATGAAGACGACGACGCGTCAACGTTGTCCAGGACACTTTCCCTCATTCTCACCATCACGCACACCGGCATGTTTGATGACTTTGCTAACTGGGAACTCTGTCAAATTTTTCTTTGTCTGAGAGAATTTAGCTTTTTCTGCGCTCTTTAATAAAACCCGGGTGAAGTGGTGCAGCGCTGTTTGAATGGTTCATGTCGGAATGTTCGGTGAAACCTGCTTATTGTCAAAAGCGCCTTACTGTAGTAAACGTCAGTTGGTAGACTTTACATCTTTCTCGTCTAGATTAAGTCTGTGATCGTACTCTCAACCACTCTTTGAGGTGGTTTTCAATCGTAAATACGAATAGTACATTTCATCCTAGGACGTCCTTTTAGCGGTCTCCCATTGCTTCAGACTTACTTGCTTGGTAGCTCAGATTTGACCTACTTCAACCTCATTTGGCCGTACACCTATCGGTATAGCGTTTACCTAATGGAGTTTATTAGACCACCAGAGCTACCCATTTCACCTTCGTTATCGATATACTACAGCAAACCCGACACTGCCATTTGTGCTTTCTTGGTTTAGATCGATTTGTAACATGAGATTTTCTCCTAACACTGAGCTGACTAGTAGGTCATGTTTGTGGTGTATGAAGAATCAATATTGGTGTATCGGTCAGTTTCACAAATTCCTCATAGGTTTGGAAGAAATGACCAGTTACCGACCGAATTTATATTGCTTTGAATAACACGGACTTCAGTTGTTTGGGTACTAAATCGGGCACTTCATGATTTGATGTTGTCGAGTGATCTATAGATCATGTCGCTAGGTGCATTTTTAAAGGTAGGTATGCCAAACGGAGGATTATATATATATATATATATATATATATATATATATA
>QNGE01001134.1:21111-46945 GCA_008508345.1 Paragonimus westermani | reverse complement strand
TATATATATATATATATATATATATATATATATATATATAATCAATCGTTCATCTGAACCGTAGGGATGACGAAACTACAGGCCAGTGAGGTCCGCTAATTTACACTAGTCATCTCTGTCTGCCGCCCTATACTCCTTTATTTTTAATATTGTACTA
The DNA here is from genome assembly GCA_008508345.1 of Paragonimus westermani. Lineage (NCBI taxonomy): Eukaryota > Metazoa > Platyhelminthes > Trematoda > Plagiorchiida > Troglotrematidae > Paragonimus > Paragonimus westermani. The sequence continues at coordinate 46,788 of QNGE01001134.1, read as the reverse complement.
CATCTTTTGCACACAACTTTATGGTGCGCTTTATTGTCCAACGGGATGTGTCTCTGTGACTAATCCGCTAAATGTCCTCCACGGGTGAAAATATCACGAACCCCCAGGCCATAAACACGATAACCGCAACTCTACGGCCAAAACCGACCAATAACGAACGAGATGCAGCGCTGGACTGACCTTGGCAGGAATATCAAACCACACCCGAGTGAATAATGCATACGACAACGTGGTAACCGGAAGTTTACAGTACTCCTGTCATCCTGTTCCCACTTTTTCGTCATTTCCCAACTACTACCATGGAGAACATTAGGCAGGTCCGATAATTTGGCCGACATCCATAGCATCGATTAGTGACGAATTGGTCGGGCTATGCATTATTGAACAGAAAATGTTCGCTATACCAGGAAATATCCATTGACACAAGTGAGTCAGATGGCTTGTTGATAATTCAAAAGGAAAACGTGGGGTAGCTGGAAAGAACGCATGGATTTTTTCAACAAGTGCTCATAGCGTATGGATTATTAATTGGCGATTGACTAGCCACCAAAAAATTCAACGTTGTTATATGTACTGAACGCAAAGCTAACTGACTATGTACACAGCGCTCCTTTTCGACCCAAAGCCGCTCATTTTTTGGCATGTAGGAAAACAATGAACTAGTAACGGCAATGTTCTCCATAGTTTAGTGTTTGGACAAACTACCAGAGTGAGAGCCTAGTTCCTGGTTCTATCGTGCAACCAGTCTGATTTTAGAAGTCAATGTTCGTTTTAGCTTCAAGGTGTTCAAAACGGATAGCATTAGGTTACAAGTAAACCTCAACCACATCCTTCGAGGCTCAGTGTTGAATAGTTATATTCATATATCTAGTTTGTGGTATATTCCTTGGACTTGATACCTAGTAGTGTACTACAGCAGTCATTAAAAATGGTGCGTGTTTTACGGCTTAATCAGTTCGACCGGTATAACAGTTATTTAAATAGTTGACTATCTATATTCCATTTGCATTGTTATGTAAATGCAGTTTTTAAGTGGAGCTGATGAAGACTGGTTACTTACGGTATATTCAGTAGCATTAAGATGATACATCAGCTGTTGGCTAAGCCGAAGTAGGCGACTTAAAATGATGCAACAAACCGCTGTTTGGTTACGTCACTCCTTTTTTAAATTTTGAATCAGTGTCAGCCGAACCGCACAATGTATTCACGTGCAGGATCCATGGTCAACTTTAAGTGGTGTACACGTGAACTGTATTGGTGGTACTTTTAGCCTACTCGTCTCCACGTGATTTGGCCTCCTAGCTAGTAGATTCTCCGCCTCATCTAAAAAGACCGTCAGACCACCATGGATTAATTTGTGACGCCATGACCTCTTCATTCTAAATAGACGGCGGGTCGTCGATTAGGATTTGCTGGGTTCAGTTCAAGGCCAGACACACGGATTGATTGGCATCAGGCAGACTGAACAGTTTGACACATTCACATCCATCCTAGTTTGGGCGGGCGAGTTGTTGATGACTGGGCTGTAATTCAAACAAACGGTTTCGAAGTGAGAGACGGGTGACGCCCGAGTCATCCAGTTATCAACACCAGAGTCATTCAGCATACCGTAGAAATAAACAGAAAGACTGGAGCTCGAACCCTGGCTTAGAAGTGCCGAATGGTTGAATCCAAATGGGGGATTATTGTGGCAAGTAGTATCGAGAAGGTATTTATGACAATGTACTCATGCTTTCCAGTCAAAATTTATACTCGCGCATATCCGCATCACCCTTTGTGTTATAGCAGATATTGTCTAGCTAATAGAGCCACCGTAGTTGTGATCGCCAGCGGTAAACATGGCAATATTAACAAATGGTGGCATGTAATTTCCACATGTACACAACCGACTTCCGTCGGTTCCACCGGAATATGACAGGCTGGTGTAATCACCAAGGTGGATGTTCCCCCCATCCATTATCCCATTTTGTTTCTTCATGAGGTTGTGTGTGTGTGTGTTCGCTTTCTTCCATACTCCTCTCGGGTTGTGCAGTTTGAGGGAGGACGAGATGTGCGCGCATGTCGGTATACGGTTATTTTGGCGGACACAGATGTTCCCTAAGTCGGCAGGACTGATATTAAAGGGTGAGTAGGGGAAAGTTGAACGGGTAGAACCTGGGCGAAAAATTTTGGTTGGATATTAATATTCACTTCCGTGTTATTGTACGAACTGGCATGTTTGTCAGTAATAACCACAGTGCAAATCAAGTTGTGCATTTGATTATATAGTTAATTCAGGAATCGCATTAAATCAAACTGAACTGATTGAATCTTACGGTTCCTATACCTTTTTGACAAGGAAGGGAAGTAACTTGTAGTTATGTTGTTTCTGGTGATAGACCTTTTAAGCAAAAATGAAAGAACTGATTTTTGGTCAGTGAGTCATGAGTTAACCCGCACGTTCTTCTCTCACTAACGTTATCTGATTGAGTTGTCACATTTGGTGTCAAGTTTTACCAATTTTTATCTGGTGGACCATTTGTTACCAATCGCAGCAGTACAGCGTGCGTTCGTGACCGTCTTAACACAGACGCCGGCTACCCAGCTCGTATTTGTGAGTTCCAGCCTACATTGACACAAATGTTGCTGTCTAAATTTAGACATGGTAGCAAGCGCCTTGTGACATAAGACCGAAAAGTCTTAATCGTAACTTACGCTACTGAGTTCATGTGTTATTCCGCTTACCTGACACCTTCGTTATAGACTTTGGCAATTAACAATGAGCTTACACTCGAATCTATGACAAACCATTCGATGAACCCAAATCCTGTTAATAGTTTTACACGCGAAGATCAGTGATGAGCGTAAACACGGAAGTGAGTCTGATTATTTCAGCCAGAATACGTAACTTTTGTGAATTTAAAAATATAAGATACTTGACGGAAAAGATCATTGTTAGTCCAAGCTCTTTACGACGGCTTTGACAAGTGTTCTGTCGAACATCGTCCTATCACAGTAGCCAATGTGTGCGGTCAAAATCAAAAATGCCGCAAAAGACTAGACCAGTTATAAGCCACTTTTGTAGCCTGAAAATGGAAGAGTGAAATTCTACTGCCCTGAAGCGAATGACATACAAAAGTTCCATTCTTGCGTTTAAAAGAGAAACCAGTATGGAAGAACCTACAGTAAGTTATGACGATTTATATGTGGGTGTTTTCTTCCTGAAGTACATTCACCTCCAAGTAAGTTCTGTTACCAGCAATGTTAATTTTTCTCTATCAATTTAGGTGTTCATCCAATGATACCTGGTGTGTCAAGCCCCCTTCTAAACATACCGTCGCTGCCAACATTGCCTTCACTACCTCAGCAGTCCACTAGTATTCCTCAGCAATGCGCCTCTACAACACCTCTATCACCGAATTTTCCCCACCAAACACCACTAAGTTTAAATTTTGGTTCACATTTGGGAGGAGTTCAATTTCCGTGGCCTCATCTGCCCACCGGTTCAGAATGCCCTGCCGGAGGCATGGGTCCGCATTTTTTATCATATGTTACTGAGACGATCGGAAGCTTGTGCAACCCCTCCAGCGAAATCGGTACGCAATCCAGTTCCACGACCGCATGCAGCGGGTTACTTACAAATGGTAACCACATCGTCTCGAATGACGTCAAGCCGGAGAATATCGTCTACGATTTATTTCAGAGGGGCCTGAGGTCTCAAGCAGCCCAAATGAACCACTATCAACATCACCACCACCAACAGCAGATGCAGCAACAGCAGCAGCAACAACAACAACAATGGCAAAAACACCCATCACAAGGGAGTTCAAATTCTGAGCACCATTCCAGTCAATCAAGAACTAGCAGTCCAATGAACTCATTTGGCGTTCACACAACTCAAGGACCCGTAAGAGGTAAATTAACTCTCCTTATCACTTGTTAAGGTCATATTGTACACAGATATCCTGTTGCTTCTTTCATTCGAAAAATTTGGTCGTGTAATTCTGTGTCAAAGATTAACAAAGATGTGAGTTACGAGTTTTTGGAACTCAGTATATTTGAGTGATCCATGTATTATATTAGGAGTTTGATAGATTACTGATGAATGAATTAGTCGAGCATTCTCCGAGTTGCTATACGCAGAACAAGAGCACTTAGCTGGCGTATTGAGCCAGTTTGTATGGTGTCAAATGACGTGCGGTCTATGGGCCAGTATAATGTCCTGGTTTCGCCAGCACAAATTACTCTCAGACTAGTGCGCTACGGTTTACTAGTTTTTGATACACTACTTACTTGATGAGTGAAAAGTCATAGAAGTTATGTGACGGTTGTGACTTACAACATTTTGCAGCCATCCGATCGATTACACATAAAATACTCCGAATTTTTGCGAGAAAATTTTACAGAATGGTCAAACCAGTGGAGTAAAATGGCTGGACAGCTTCACAGTTCACCGTAGAGTGAACTGATAGAAGGTATGCACATACAGAACGCAGTTTTTTTCCCTGACTACATTTAGAGATATTTATATAGTCTAAAAATATGGTATCTTTTCTCCCCTTCGTGTGTGTGTACAGGTTCCCAGTATTCTGATTTTCGGCCTCCTAGCAATCTTGATGACAGCCCAGATGGCCCGTGCACTGTGAGACAGACTTCAAATCCGATTCACAAATATAGTTCTCATGAAGAATGCGGATCACCGCGATGTCAAAGCTCTTCTCTGCGTGAACATTACCATTGTAAAAGTTGCAACAAGGTAGGAGTTACTTTTTATTTTCATCAAATTACACTATTTTGGGCAAAAAATGCATCCCTTCTGTCTGAGTCACAATGATTATTTTGCCCGAGTTAGTCTCAGCAATTGAAATTTCGGTCTAAACTCTCCTAAAAATGGACAGTGCATACATACTACCTTCACCATCTTTGTGTGACCGTGGTATCCTATCCTTGGCTGTTCCATCTAAGTTCGAAAGGTTACCCATATGTTGAAGGCAGAATCGTTGCCTTATTGCTCCCAGGGGTCTTGGTAGCGGCAGCCAGTACCAATCCAGAGTAACGAAACCGCGCAGCAGTGGTATAATTCGTCCTACATAAGCAATACTCACAGGTCGATGTTTCTAATGAGTGAGCGGTTACCTCTTTACAGAAACGTGACCAGTTCAAGTCTTGTTCCGCATGCTTGTACTAGTTGGGACTAAATGGGAATAAAATCGGCCACGGAGTATTGGTTTGAGATTGCGTATAATGAACTAGTCTGGCATAATGATGGCTTATTGATCAGTATCTCAACTTACGTATCACCGAAGAAAACACGGACTACCCCATAGAGAAGGCAATTATCATAATTTTGGAATCTTAGACGAGCCATCAACATTGTCTTCTTTTGTTTGTAATTTTGATCAATTCAAACGTACACGAAGCTAAGTTTTACGACTACTGGACTCAGTTATCATGTTTCGTAAGATCCACATGAAGGTCAACGACAAGATGAAAACAAGGGCACAAATATACACCTTATTCTGTCTAGAACGACTTAAGAAAAATTATGAATGGAGGGACAATGTTTTTAGTGGTAAGAATCAGGTATACCAGTTGCAAACGAGAGAAATGAGCCGGAGAAAATGCACAGTTGACGTGCGCATTTATATGTCGGACCAAATGTAGTCGCACTCTATCGAGGTGGTTCTGATGGTCGGACTGTTCGAAAACTTGGTCCGGTTTTCTGGATGTGTACTCCCAGCTTGTGTTTAAAACTGTCGAACGAAGACAGTGCAACATCATACTTTGTTCGGTTGATCCATACTAGCCACACAAACGCAGAATGCTTGTTGCTTGCAAGTCAGGTGGTTCCTTTTGAAGTAAAGTTAGAGAGTTAACCGTGAGATAAATTCGGTTAAGCAAAAAGAGGGTTCACGATGAGTAGTTTATCTGGTGGAAGATTTTGTTTGCAAAACTCGAACCGCTTCAGGTATGTATGTAGTACGTGCAAAACTGTCCAGGTCTAGATGCGATGTTTCTCACAGGATACGGGAAACGAACGTGTGGAAATAACCCAAAAGGCAGACGCACAAGTGAGAGAGACAGCGAAAAAAGAATTCAGCATATACCGCCCCAAATATTCTAGTAGATAGCCCAAAGACCGAATTGACTCTCTTGACTACTGAGGTGCAGCACGGGCGCAGAGTGAGATTGGCTGGAGCGACCGTCTACAGATCTCGTTTATGAGAGCTGTACTCGAAGTTGGACTGTAAGAGGTTACTCGGTAAAGGAAGAAAAAGGACGGAGTAAAACATCACATTCGGTTACGTTAAATTTCAACCGGTTGTCAGTAGCTCGATTGAACAGAAAGTCCATATATCTGCAGGTTTCCATTCTCCGGTATATTGTCTGTCATGTATCAACTTTCAGTGTCGTCGGCAGCTAATAACAGTTGGCAGTTCACAGGATTTCGAGTGCGAATAAAAGAGATAACTGTGACCTTAACTTCTTCCACTAGTATGAGTGAAGAAACCACTATTCTGGAGGTGCCAAGCATGAAGTGTGCCGCCGGCTCTGGCGTTCAAACGGCGCTCCCTGTGGTGGAGAGTAAGCCAGAGAGGTATGGGATAACCCATACCGTACTTGCAGTGTTCGTCGCACAATTCCGATTCACTTATTTAGTCAAATGTTTTTGGCAAGTCTGGAAAGAGAGCGTCAGCTTCTGTTTGTCGTTCTTAGGTAGTCAGTCCGGTACATCTTTTCGGAATCGGTGCTTATTGTCGTTTGACATTAGTCCTCTGTCATCTCGTTCGTTTATCTCAATGTTCTCAACATTTAAGAAAACGAAGCAGTCCTTAACCCACCCAACCTTGCTTCAATCATTTTTACGAGTACGCATGATAATGAATTACACCCAGTTCACACCAGTGGGCTGATGGTTGGTCCAGGCTTACATGTTACGTGCTCATTTTTGATCACTTAAAAAGTTATTTGTGTCCTTTCTTTCTTACCATTCTTCATCTTTTCTACGACTGAACAGATCATCATTCGTCGAGAAGAGATGATCCGACACGCAAAATGGCACCGTAAACGGGAGGAGAGCTTACAGTATGGTTTCATGCGTTATAGCCCTGGGGACGATTGTACGATTTCAGAATGTGTTCATAACGGGCGTCAAACACATTATCATTGTCTGAAACCAAACTGTACAAAGGTTAGTTTATTAGTTTATCCACTCCACCGCTGCTAGCAGATGTTCTTAGTTAATATACATTTTTACCATATTCTTTATTCCTGCCTGCAATCTGGTGGTATTGCTCCCAAACGTCTAAATAACTTCCACTGAGAGAAGACTGGATCACCTCTCGGTAGACAATCAGAAGCCGGGGAGGGGTAATTTACATGCCTCTCACGTCATCATCGTTTTCATTCCTCTCGGATTCAGTGATATAGTTCATTCTATAATCTGTTGGTACAACATAACCAACGAAGTGCTTACACTGTTGAGGAATTGATCACTCAAGCCTTCATTTTCTAGCACGTGAAAGAATGGTAACGACGTCAACTTCCAACCTTCATGTGTTTCGTTGTTTCGTCTGATGGCATGTTGTTTTTTAAAAAGCTACAATCGTAAGCGCTAGTTGAAGGCAAATTTTATGTCCATTAGCGAAGGGTGCTTCTCGCTATGGTTTGTACACAGTTAGTTATGAAATGTACGTGTAAGTTACAAATATTTTACTTCCCCTCTGTCTGTTGATAACAGCTCGTGACGAATTAATAAATTATGGATTACTAGACAAGCAGTCCGTATTCTACTGATTCAAAACTGGCGAGCGTGCGCGATTGGTATCTGACTACCACCAATCGTTCAAGACCTTTGTCTATCGGGGCAACACATGATTTTCATGTACAACTTGGATCGCATTGCGTAAAACATGTCACCTATGGCCATCGTTTTTCAGTTTTCATTTGGAGTCACTGATGCTATGCGCTTTTGCTTCGTCGTTTCATTAAGGGCGCTGAATCTTATGTAGCTTTGTTTTAATCTCTTAGAACTTTCAGTCCGTGTGATGCAAATCCAAAAACTCGGAGACACGTTAGTTAATTGAAAGGTTTTAACACATTTGTTTAGGAGGACTTACGTCCACCAGGGTGTCATGGCTTTGGACAATGCTGAAAACACGATGGACGGTGGCCGTTTTGTGTTCACTTTGTGTCTCTTTAAGCATCTCTGATTGCTTACCGATTGTACGAACAAATAGTCAGCTAGTACTAAGTTCCATTACATAACTCATCAATTTGGTGACCCATACGTCCGATGTAACAAGCGTTTTCTACTTCGCTTGTTTGCTAGTTCGCTAATACGGTCTACATATCCTAGTAATCGACTTGTGCACATTTTGCTTGCTATCAGTTCTCTGGCCGTTGCCACCTCACCCGAAGCGTCAGACCAGTTGCGTGCATTCACAACAGAACATTTTGCATTTTCGACAAAAATGGCATATGCACACACGAAGACACCAAGCCATTCGACTGTCTGAGTCATACACACCTAGTGATTATGTTGGTTGAGTGACTTGGCCTGTAAACAGATTGGCAAGTCTACGCATACGGAGTACACACATTCGAGTTTCTCTCTGAAACGTTGCGTCGAACGTTACACAGCCGCGCCGATGACCTCATCAGTGAAGCAAAACGACTTGAGGTCTGACGTGCATTAGTATGCGGGCCGATAGTAAATGCGGCCCGAGCGCTTGGGCTAGACGATCGACTGGTCGTCTAGCCCAAGCGCGTTTGCAGACTACCACTATTGTGCCTGAGGCCAGAGGTCATACATGGTCGCCTTCTGCGCAGATTGCAATCCAAGCCTGTTTCGTACATCCTTCTAGATAGAAGGCGCCTGTCTCTGTGCCTATGTGTGCACACACGCGCATCCGTAATAAGGACATGGACATGACGTCCCTTTCTAACATGGCATGTCGGGTAGGCCATTCACCCACCTAGCCAGTTATGACATCATATCCTGATAAGACGGTGTGTGCATGTGCAATCAACCACTGAGTGGACAAGTCTGGTTTCCACAATTTCTCACTATTCAGGTCTGTTGTAGGTCTGCCAATTACGGACGCATGTGCATACGTTTACACAGACACGTGAAGGCGTTGGTTACCGGACTTTAGACAATTGAGTTTTACACGCGTTCACCATTCCAGGGCGCATCGAGCGCATCACGGAAACAGTTGCGCGCCTCAATATCTGATGCTGGCCGTAGAGCAGACTAGGAGGTGGGTGTAGTCAGGTCGGATGGTTGTGGGTGGTGCGGGTTACAACGGGCACCAATTCAAGGCTTGCACACACATACGTGCGTAACGGTTTTGTCTGTTACCCAGAACTATCACCTAGCACAATGAGGTAACCAACTTGTCTTCGCCCAAACCCGAGGTACAACTGCCACTTTTTACGACCAGAACGAAAGATTTATGGTGATAGGTACATACAGAAAGACATGCGCGCTAGCTTGTGTGTGGCTGCATGTTATTGAAACCAGCTTTTCATTCTGCATGCGGATCACCGATTGGGAATGGCTTCGGTCTTGATGTGTTTTATGCTCCCAGTTCATGGGTCTTCTCAACCAGAGAATTTATAAACCCGGTGGAATTATGAAAACTCCAGGGACTAATACACTAGCAGCAATGAAGAGGTGAAACGGCAACGACGTTATCATTACAGGAGTGCAAAATATATTTTGAACCATCTTTTTAGTCAATAATGAACACTCAGAGTGATGAGACTAAAGATAACTGGAAAATTCTAGTGATGAAACAGTGGCGTTGTATTCCGACCAGTGATCGACCTATGTATGTCGTAATAAAGCCCGAATTAAGATCCAGTGAACGGGCTAACCTGATTAATTAGTCTACTAGTGAGTACAACGTTGACCTGGCCGTTTACTTCAACTTCTTGAGAACACAGTACGCTACAACTGTACAGTGCATTCCTGCCGGACAAACAGAAGGCGGGTTGGCTTCACTTTCAGTAATAACAAGTATAACTTTCAGTACCGTTTATATTTACTTCTACGTGTCCACATTTTAATTTATTCATCCTGGTCTGTCTTGCTGTCGCTAATGGGGTCTAGATGGTTTCGTCCAATCCTAAGTGCCCACGCCTTTCAAGTGCAGTATGATTTGTTATTGAGTATTCCAGTTGTAAGCCACTGTAAGATACTATACATTCTTCGCGGTGTTTTGATTTGGTACCAGTGAAAATGAAAAGTTGTCCAAAAGGATACAAACGGTTGGCTCAAAGAAGCTGTGCGGAAAAAGTTGGACTTATTTCTCTCGGTTTCAGACCCATCAGATCTGAACATAGTAATCCAAAATTCCAGAAGTTATTGTCTAGGACAGACAAACGAAACGGTGGAATGTTTACACTTCGTTTAGTGAGACTGTCTTTAGACATTTGGTCGTATCATTGCTGTGACTGTAAGTGAAAAGACCTTATTAGGATGGAACTATCCTCGGAGTGAGCCGTGAGAATATTACTAATTTGTTATTGAAAATACCCCGTTTCACACTGACATAAGAAGCTGAAATTAGCAACAATAAATACGTCGCCGAAGAGCTTGCGCTGATTAAAACTTTCAAGTAAATTAAGCGCTGCGACACAGTTGGCATTGGTTCTGCTCTGCTTTTTTGTGGCATTGTGCACAAATGTCTGGAAATAATGTGTTAACCCTTGAGAACATCATACGCTAAGTTTCGGAGTTAAAGTGGCTTCTCTCGGCAGTGTCGGTCGATTCAAATGAGACATACCGAACTTTGCTTTGATGATGTTCGGACTTTGTAGATGGTAAGCTTCGCAGTCTTCAAATCGCTTTTGCGGGTTATCGAATTAAACTAGGGTCAATCGCTTTGTCGATTCCGAACATAATTCCTCAATAACTAATTCGCGTATAAGGTTAGAGAGGGAAACGGTCAGCAAGGAAGTACCCTAACGAATGTTTGTGTTAGTAGTTAACGCCACGCATGCTACTTTCAGCAGTCTTTTCCTTGGAAGTTGTGAACTCTTTTCCAATGGCTGATCTAGATACCGTCCACTACGAATGCAATAGTTTGTCTGTTCATGTTTTACCTACGTTGTGTGCACGCACATTCAGCACCTAGCGATCTGTAAAGGAATGCACGGGACAGTTTCACTGTCAGGTTCAAGCTTACCTTAGAAAGTGTTCCGCTGAAAACGTCTCATGGTACATAAAATTCAAGGGTCATCGGAAGCATGCGGTCGTTCCCACGAATTTTACTGTTTGGATATACCTCCCGAACGACCTCCAACCAGACATCCTAGTAAGCAAACAGTAGGTACTGGACATAGAAATTAGCGCATAATCGGCCTATTTCATCCATTACTTCGGATTCATTGAAGTCCACATATCACTGCAACATTCGTGAAGATTTACACGAACTTAACAAAACCAAATCCTACCTAGAATATCGAGGAAGACCAAGTTTCTGCACAATTCTTTTGGGTGGTTATACTGCCTGCATTGATCTGCGGATCCTAGTGGGTCAATAACAAACAACAACAATAATGCGAAAATAAATGGTTGCCTTCGGACGCTTTTCAATCTTTCAGAAGTAAAATCTTCGGTACACACTGTGCTCCATGGAATAAACATTTCGTTAATCATTCTTTTACAGGTCTACATCAGCACATCGGATGTACAAATGCACGCGAATTTCCATCGAAAAGACGCTGTGATTATCCAAGAGGGCTTCCAACGATATCGAGCCAGTGAGAGTTGCGGTATTCAAAGTTGTCCATTCACTTTGGAACGGACAACACATTTCCATTGCCGAAGGGTCAACTGTCATTTTACTTTCAAGAACAAAGCAGATATGGGTGAGTGAATCTGGGAACTCAGTTACATTATTTTGCCAGTACTCACCTCTCTACGTAATTCCCCTAGGACAAATAATCGGCAATATTCGTGTTCGTGAACGTACTAACGTTCGTAGTGGCTTACGCTGAAGCATTAAGAGTTTCACGTGCAAATCCGGCACTCGATTTGAACTCGAAAGAATGCGTTGAGCGGAAGGCTTTGTTTCACAGCCAGTCCTGATTGAGTAACCGGAAACAACGGTGAGATACTTTTCGTTGGTGAGGTCATAACTATAGGGCAGGAAGGTTTGGCAGAAATAAACAAGAGGTGTGATAATAGCCAAATAGGATTCAAGGATGAATGTGTGGACGTCAATACAAGATGTATGGAATAAAGAAGCTAAATGAGGCCTAATCTTAGTAGAGGGAGCAGACCAAAATTTTGTGATTCATTAAACTCAAGAAAACAGGAGGCTAGAGCACGCAGACAGCCTGTATTCTAGTTAGCGGGTTAAGTAAACATTTTAACAAACCATCAGAGATCGTTAGGTTATGGCAGTGTGAAAAAAAGAAACAAGCTGCCTACCGGTTGTTAGCGTACTCTCTTCTATTTGTTGGCATCTTCTGAGTGCCTTGAATAAGTATCGGTCTTGCACGTTTGCGATTACACTTGTTAGAGGTCAGGTGGCTGTTCCAATAGGAACTACCACGCGAACAGCTTCCCAATACGTTTGAAGTTACCACTACCTCGTTAGGCTTAAGGCTGTATCAAATCATACTACGACCTGAAAGATTTACTTGAGTGACGTTGCAGTAGTGTAGCTTCCAATAACCAGGGACTTCAGATTAGTCTGTCCAAGTGACCGAAGTCAAAAGACGCTTGCGTCGTATAACCTAGCGGTCTACGTACGCACCGCACTTCCTGTGTAACCTTAAGAAATCAGGCGGGAAGTGTGTAAGTGAGGACCTATCTATCGCAGACAGCTGAGAGACGGTAGACAGAAGCGAAGTTGTAATCGCTATCCATCGCAAACAAGAGGTGAAAGACGCCCCAGCGATAAGAATTAAGCTGAGAAGACAACGAACTATTAAGCAGAGTAGTGGAACCGGAAGGCCAGGCATTATACTTGGAAGCAGTACATAAATGAGTAGAGATATTAACACGTTTTTGATAAGGAGAACAAGCTGATTTAAATTTCGCCTACGAACCCCAAAAGAGTCTTCAATTTATATCACACCAAAGATACTGCAGAAGAGGTAGCTAACCACTATGACCCACATTCCGAAAAGGAGTATACGCGATTTATCAGACTTTACAAGGTTATTGATTTTCACGATTAAAGGTACTTAATTGAGTTGACTTATATGTACTCGGCGCACTGATCATTTTGCCTTGACAGTTTGTTGTAGGTAAGTTGATGGGTTTTTAACCAGAGACGGCCACTATATATTATTACAGTGTCACATGATCAAATCACCGCCACTTCACGCTCCACTGTTTTCTCTGCGTGCTGAACGTTTGCAATCGAAACCGCATATCTGGTTTTCATTACTTTTCATGGTCTCACTCTTACAGGCTGTTCGGTTCAACGATGTGACCTTCTATGACTTAAGAGTTGTATTATGATGTGAAAGACTTACTTGAATATCACTCCAACATGATGGATTCTGACAACCAGGTTCCCAACAACCTAATTTTAGGTGTTTCCATATAAGTTGATGGAAGATGTGTTCGTCAGCTCCCTGTGTATGTACCCTAACTGAAGGAAGTGACTGGGTATCAAAATAGGTTCAACTTTGTCCATGCCGTTTAACAAAAAGAAACATAGCTGGCCATCAAGTGACCAGGATGTACCTTAGATAATTTTAATAAAAACGATTCTGATATTGCACGATTTGTTGGTGTAGCATTTGTGTTGCCGCTAAACAGCAGTATGGACAGTACCATGCTTCTTTAGAAAAATAGCCTGGTCTTTGTTTTCAGGTTGTGTTCCCTCCAAACACACTTCGCGATGAGTCCAGTGAAAGCAATAACCTTGACCACACAAGCTCATAACTAGAGGTCCAGGGACAACACCGTCGACAGGATGTCATAAAAATAGCAGAATTTTAAGCACAGTGATTAGTGATGGTGATCTCAAGGGTGGCTGTGGCCCCTCTGCCAGAAGGCTTGAATAACAGAACGTCATGCTTAGGTTGACACCTGGGTCAAAGTTGGTTGCCGCGATCGCAAAAATTGTAGTCGCTAGCTGTAGTTCCTTCCCGTTTTCCGCGAATAACGCATTGTCTTCTGCCAACAGTGATATGCGAATGGTTGGATTACGTAGTAACTTTGGAGCACCGAAATGTTAAGTATTCGGTGGGCAATTATCCATACGGCATCCGATTTGAACACCGCTTTCTGGGCCCTGAAGTCTGGCTGTTGCTATCACGTTCCGGCGTAAACCATGTGGGATTGAGGCTAAGATCAACATGCCTCGTGGTGCTAGCAATGCCAGAATCATCAGAGGTCGATTCAAACTGCTGAACTTTCACCTTCATACCCGAACGTGACGTTTATTAAATTAAAGAATTTAACGAGAGCCCCTAAACCTACTCAACATCGTCGAAAGCGTCCTACGGTTCAGTGGAGTAAACGCATCGGAACTCAGTTTTTTCCGCGGGTACATTCAACCCCCAATGCTTTGTAAACCGACTGGTTACTGGGAAATATTGTCATGACTCTTTCAATACGTCTCACGAGACTGGCGCACCGTTAACTGTCTGTGCGTAGCTTGCTCAAGTTCAGGCAGCTGTGAAAGCGTGCCTTCCTTAATCTTGGCAGGTGATATTGAACACACCCGCGAAATTTTTGATGCGACAGTTTGGGGTCCAGTTGAAAACATTTGTGCACGTAGTTCCATGTGAACGTGTCCACAATATATTGCAATGCCACAATGTCGGGGAACATGTTTTGGGAGCTAATTCACGGCAAAGGTTTTGCTGAATTCCTGACGCTTACATGGAACGCTTTGAAGTGATGGTGAGGTTGTTGAACCGCAAATAGAAAAGAGTACACTAGTCGCCATCGACGGAACCAACTCACATGGTGGCCAGTTAGAATAAATCTCAATAGTGAACGGAATAATTTATGATATACCAGTCTAAAGACAGCACAGTGTGAATGTGACTAGCCTGACAAGTTTTTTTATTCGGGAACCTAGACTGTTCAACACTGACTCGTTTACTTTACCGTTATGTTTAGGGATATAAAAGTCGTCCGAATAAAATGCCTGTTAAGCAAATTTGTACACTCTTGCACTTTTAAGCCTCAACCTCTTCTGTATTACGGTGTCATGACATCTACTACTTTTTCGTAGCTTCCGCACAGATTTAAACTTCAGTTTGGCGCTCATTGTGCGCCGTCCACAACAAAGTAACGAAACTACGGTCCATACAGCTAATCATAATTATTGCTGAGTGTGAGTGCTGTTGGAACATTGCCTCTTGCTGGACGAATCAGGCTGAGATGTCGTGATTCACCCACCGAATGGAGGAATGTGCATTGTTGCAGAAGCGCAGGCATGGCTTAAATGGCTGCCTGAAAAGGGAGAAGTGATTGATGGTATCAGAGATAGTTCCAGTACTTGTTTGAAGCACACTTCCATCCCTACCGACAGAACGTCATTTAAATCTTAATTGGATACTGTCAATGGCCACTAACGAAAAATCCTAATACTGTGAAAGTCCATATCAGGTTATACTACGAGAATGTCCACTACACCCCTTAGTGAAACGTAGCACCACGTCAGGCATAAATAACAGCGATGCTACCAGCGAGTAATAACTGAAAGGAGGAATCTGTTCTTATAAAAATTGGCTCCGGAGACTGTTAGGAAACTTAATGCTTCCTGACAAAATGANACGGTTGCCTCATGATTGGAATGTCCGGAGTTCAAATCCCGGCCGTGGCAAGGATATGCACTACTGACGAGCTCTAATGGGTGCAAAACTCGAGTCTAGTGCCTCGTCTTTTCGAAAGAGGCTGGCTGGACTGTCTATGTGAATGCGAAGGCTGCAATCAAATGTGAGTGATGGTCAACTTGAAAATAAACTAAATCCCCGACTACTCATCAGGAACCACTGATTGTCGTGTTATCAAGCCAGCTTCGTCGGAACGTGTGACCAAGTTTATATGCGTGTAAACCTGAATTTATAACTACTTATCCATTTACCTTTCAGAGAAACACAAGCTTCATCATCAGAAAAATGACCACTTTGCAAAAGAAGGATTTCGAAAATATATTAAATGCGAGACGTGTGGTTTTTCAAGCTGCAAGTATTCCGGCATTATCAATCATATCCACTGCATCAGACCAGGTAAGCGTTCACAACATCAGGTAGCAATCAGTGTTCTAATGGCAAAGGTACCTGTAATTTGAATGTAGATTTCAGTGACAGCATTAGTGATTTCTTGACGTTTGTTAACTTGCTCAACTCAAATGTTGGTTCCAGTGAACACTGCTTACAATTTCTGTTTTTATCGGGATCGACAAGTCTATTTTCTCTCATCCACGAATTTGGTGCGCTCGCTCTCTATGCGATTTAGTACAAAAAACATGTTTCGCACACCAAACTTGAACATTTGAACTGCCATCACAGGTCAACGGAACCAAATGCATTCACTATCTACAAGCAGGACTTCGTAGTCAGTATAGTAGATTGTTCTGCATTACCATTGTGGACGAACCGTATCATCTGTCTTTTTCTGAAAGAACAGTCAGTTGCTTAGAGTGCCTGAAATGAACGCTTAGAAGCTGTCGGCAATACTAGCCTCCTTTTTCATTGAAAAACTTGCATATCCAAATATTTGGTATAGTTTTTTTCCATTAGAGCCGCTGTTGTCATAGTGTACAGGTTGAGGGGCCGTGTAAGAATGATCGACGCAATTTCTTCACATAATACGCAGCATCGTGATATTCAGACTAGAGCAGAGTGGTACGGAGAAGTTCCACTTTCATACAGCTGTTTGTCAAGTTAGATGGTTAACAGACATGCTAGAAGCGTTTTTCTTCTGATAAACCACTATTACTGTGAGTGACATTGTTGTTGACATATATAATTCCCTCCACGCTACTCTCTTTCATTGGCAGGCTGCGACTACGTGGTTCATTCTTCCAGTCAAATTCTCTCTCACAAGCGTAAGCACGATAGACGTTTTTCACACTTGATATCGAGACCGAGTGAAGTCGATTTGTCGGATGTGGGTGGATTGGATTGTGAATCTGCTCATGACCTCTCGGCAAGGTACGAGGGCCAGCTCAGTGTGAAAATGTCACCGGAGGATTTGTCTTTCAGTGGGTATGGTCAAGCTGTACACAGCAAGAGTCCACTGAATAAACAGTCAAAGATGGAAAGTGAAGCAGTGTTTGCTCGGCCAAGTTCGGGGGACGATGGCTCATCTGGTGGCTGCTCCCTACCGGATGATCAATCTTTACTTGTAGTCGCGAATTCTGAGACTTCAGTGATGAAGACCGTTGGAAGCTCGGCTGAAGGTGACTTGTTTCGCGACCTATCTCGTTTGGTCACACGGTGCATACAGCGTCGGAAGCGATTGGCTCTGCAACAGGAAGACAGTGATGACCAAAATAAATCGCTCAACTTTGGCAATGAATCGGAGATACCAAACTTGAAATATCTGTTCTCTCCTAGCGATAGTTTGAACACTTCTGGTGAGGAAGCACAAACTATCAAACTCCTCAATTTCATTGAGGGACATTTTAAAATATACTCCTCTGGCGTGTCATGCCTTGAAGATGGTTGCAACTGGGGCGAATCCGTAGCTCATTCACATTGTTTTTGGCCAGGTTGTCCCTCTGGAGGTGGTTTTGCCTCAGTCGACCCATCAGAAAGAAATTACTGCATTCAGTGGACTGAACACGTCTGGAAGGCTGCCCTGCTTTGTTGTGGTTTGGTTAACTGTAAACGATTGGATTGTCATGCAAGAGGCTCACTTCATTTGCATTGTTTTTCATGGCCAGCATGTGATTTTACCGCTCCCGTGACAGAGTCTAAAATTGAAACGCTGTATGACCATCTTGTCCATCACGATTCACGTTTGTCCGGTCAGAGCGCCGAAAATTTCGAGTCCCCAAATCCCAGTACTGAAAATAAAACTGAGATGGAAACTGATACGCTATTCTTGAAAGACACAGTCCATACATATTATTCACAAGTTCCACGAAGACGAGGCCGACCGCCGAAATATTCAAAATATATTCGTGTACCTCGTCTGAACGTTCCCGATGAATTGTGCAAAGACAATCCACACGTAAGAGAACTTACGCGGTCCATGTTTTTTGGCGAGTTGGATTGTAGCGATGAAGCCAAGGACTTAAACGCTTCCCGTATTGTTTGCGGGGTTAAACTATTCACGGTTGGAGAGTCGTGTCCCGACAATCTATGTGATTATGGTCAACGTGGATTGGAACATTACCACTGTGTTCGTCCCAGATGTTTCATGGCCTCAGAAAGCCTGGATTTAATGAATGTGCATCGTCGTGAATTTCACAGTCACATCACAATCGCTTATGGCTTTGAACACTTTGATCGAAGTGTGGACTGCCGCCGTCCAACATGCCATAATAAAAAGATGGCTCAACACTACCACTGCACTTACGCCAATTGTGATTATGCGTTTATCCGGCCAACGACCATGCTTCAGCATGCACGAAAGCACGAGGAGTTGCTTATGGCTCGACGACACCCAAACCTTTACGGAACCGGACAAAACAATGCTTTATCAACGCTGAACCACTCGTCATCTATTTCGCCGGTGCTGCCGGCACCAGAAATGAAGCCATCACCCATTTGTCTACCGCTGGGCATGTCACCCATGGTTGCGGCTCAGCTTCCATCCATACTCAGTGGACCTCAGTGCAACGTTACTGATAAAACAGAAGATGAAGCAGGACAGTCGAACTCAACCAATCACGAATCCCTTCCAGGCTTTCTGCCCATTTGGGCTGCGGCCATGGCAGCTGCAGCAGCGGTTGCCAAAGCCAGCGTGTGCTCCCCCACAATGGTACCCAATCCACCAATTCCTCAAAATCTGTCACCGATACGGACCATATCTTCCTTCAGTGTCCCCAGTAACACACGAATATCTTTGGATTCTCATCTGCTGGAAGCCGAAAAGACTCCGGTTGGTGTTTAAAAATTAAGCCATATTGAAAAGTGATTAGTGTGAGTGAACAAGACCTAAGTTTAACCGTGATACTGTGTTTCTGATCCCCAATTGTGTACATTAGAGTCATGATGGTACCCACACTTAGAGTCCTAGATTTCACTATCTTAACAGCCAACATTGATGTTATTCTGGTCCGACTGGCGGATCGAGTCCTCACGTTTCAAGGGGTGTTAAACACCTTGTGTACCGGTCTACCCTATGACCTTGTGACTGTTACTGATCTTTATTGTCACGGTTAACGTCGTTTTAAGTTGAAGTGAATGACGAGTGCACACTGAAGTCTTCTTAAAACAAACTTGAATCAAAAAGTCAAAAATCTAGTACACACGACTTGTGACTTACGTAGTATAAGGTGCATATCACAGAACAGTAGATCATGAGGCGGAAAACATGGAGCACTGAGAAAAATTAGGCTACAATACGGCCCCAGAACTCCGCTTTTAGCCGGTTGGTTATGATTATTAGTATCATAACAGGGTTGAACTAACACTAGAATCTTTCTGGATAATGAACGTTTTCATTTCACTCTTGCCCTAAGTGACCTTATCAACTGAGGGCAGTGCATTGTGGACGGCCAAATGGTTGCGGACAAATTCATTTCCGTGGATGGAATTTTATGATTTCTCAGAACCCGGTTTAACTTCCGCCAGGAACAAGTGATGCTTACATCAAGTGAAACCGAGTTGATGTACAGATTATTGAGATGGCTTTTCAGCATTCATTAAATAGTTTTTTTCGACAAACACCAAGTATACGAATGTTTACTTAAGTGATGAAAATACCTTAACAAACAGTGAGATCAAACATTGGTTCCGAAACTTTCAACTGTTGACACTAATTGTGAATGATCAGTGCACCGTCGGTTTTACGAAACTTATGGCTGAAACCCGAAAATCTAGTTGTACATCATTAATTATTGGATCTGCAGTTTTACTTATTGTTGCAATGGTCCCCCAACAACCGTTTTACATAAAAGTGGCAGCCAGTCTTGCTACTAGACATATCATAAAGATATCTTGCGTTGACTTTTAATCGTTCCATTTTTTATTCATGTTACTACAGGCTTGCACACATGGTCTAAGCGAATCGTAGGTTCAATCTTCCTTCACTGAACATTCTACGTTGAAATTCGGAGGATGTCATGCGTCGTCCACACTCACTTATCAGTACCAGTTCTTGGTTGGTTGGAGCAATCAGGACGCCATGACAAACGTTGATTACCTAACTTATTTTCACACGTGCATACACATTGTCCTGATTTTGCCCAGTGAAACCTGTCCTTATTAAAGTGGAACTTGCTCTCTATTGGCAAAATTATTATCACGGAGACTCTTTGATTCTCTTTATAGCTAGGACATGTACAGTTCATCATTGAAACTCAGAATGGGTGCCATTTCATTGATCATTCACCCGTTTTTGTATTTTTCTATCTTTATCTCTAGGAATTTTGAAAGCTGTACAAAATATAAAA
Organism: Paragonimus westermani; assembly: GCA_008508345.1. Classification (NCBI taxonomy): domain Eukaryota; kingdom Metazoa; phylum Platyhelminthes; class Trematoda; order Plagiorchiida; family Troglotrematidae; genus Paragonimus; species Paragonimus westermani. The sequence continues at coordinate 26,251 of QNGE01001134.1, read as the reverse complement.
GCTGAAAGTTCAACCCGGAGTAGTATCTTTCTAAGTGAGATTGATGTTCATTGAGTGGGATTCACAACACAGTCTGTAAAGGCATTGGGGTCATCCGAGTGTTACATGAGACTACGTTTAAGGTTTCTCGTTAGCAGGCCTAATCGCAAAATATGTGAAACTTTCCATTTATAATTATGCGAGAGGCCGATTTTTCATTGTGATGAAAAATCACTTGACAAAATAAGACCTTTGGTGTTTAGTTTGCTTGTTCTTGCGCTGCTCGTATGCTGAAGTTGATGAACAGGAATTCTAGTTTACAAGGCAACAAAGTTTTATTTACACATTTTGTGCGCATACACCCGGTTTCTACACTTTGGCTGACGCTTTGTGTTGGGACGTTTATTTTACGCTTTCTGGTCCGATTCTGTTCATCGGTAATCTGTTTGATTCCCCAGGGCTGTCTGTGATCCATTCGCTACATGATTTGGTCATAACCCACAACTTTATTCGGATATTTCATTGAATGTCGAAATAATCGTGTTTCTGACTCAATCACCCATCCCATCATCAATACTGTTAATTCGTTGTCAGAATTTTATCTACTGCAAACTGTAAAACGGTCTTTTCCCGTAACAAATCTGACAAGAAGGGTTAGAGACGGTTCCTCGTGTAATGAATTTCTTCAACACACTTTGACGTAACTCATCAGGTACACGAGACGGTTAGCCTGTGTATACACCAAATTTCAACGAACGTTCTGGAGTAAAACCACAATATCACTAAAGACACGCACACACCAGTGCACGTCAGTTTCCAGGAGAGTCCGGTATTACTGGACAAGTTTTCCGACACGAAAACGGGTGGATTCCATTTGTTGTTCGCTACTGCCTCCGCAACTTGCACGTAGATAGGAGTGTACCTCTCAGTCCGAACAGGGGGTGCGCATTCATGATGAACTCATACGAGTGCAAGACACTGATTCAGTGACTTTTTTCGGTGTGGATTAACCTAAGAGTCTATGTGAGTGCGCATTCCGCAACAACGGTGACGATGTCCATTTGGCGCTGCAGTATTGAACGCGAGTTCACATGATTTGTCGTCAAGAATGTACTACTTAATCCACTACAAGTAACGAAAACGAAAAGAGTTGATGAGTAGTCGGGGATTTTCAAGTTGACCATCACTCACATTTGATCGCAGCGTTCGCATTCAGATAGACACTCCAGCCAGCCTCTTTCGAACAGAAGAGGCACTAGACTCGAGTTTCGCTCTCATTAGAGCTCGTCAGTAGTGCATATCCTTGCCACGGCCGGGATTTGAACTCCGGACATTCCANATGGCTGGGACACGGGGAATCACGACCGGTCAACAGCGCTATTCTCGCTCATCTGGTTGAAAGTGGGCACCAGGTGAAAACTGACGAAGCTTTCAAAGTGGTATATCGCGTGCCAGGCAACCGATCAAAAGCTGTCCGAATTAGAACACTTTGTACTGCCGAGGCTATCGGAATCAGGCTGATTGACCCGATATTATGTCATCAAAAACGGTTTGTTCAGACGCTGCACCTACCATGGCCAAAAATCCATCGGATCGATGACCAACCGGCGCGGTCAAACCAATGGATAAGCGTGACTTAACCGACCAATCAAGCCATCGCCAACTGACTGGCCAGTGACCTCGTTTCTCTGTAATAAGTTTGATCGATATCTCGATCTAACTCTACTAACCCCTCATATAATTGTACCGGCCTGAAGATGAATTATCGAAAACATATGTTCGCCTATATGTCTTTATTCTTAATATGAAGTAGTATCCCCAGCTTGGGAAGAGAGGCAGTTGATATTAAGACCTTTGCTGATATCTGGGGAAGAACTGTCACGTAGTAACTAATGATAAAACTACAAAACCATAAGTAGCATTGGTGGAACTCACCATCAACTGTTTTCACAATTCATTTGAGACAAAGTTATTAACGGATTTCCTATGCTGTGCTGGGACGGGCGGTGACAGAGTATAAATGTGATATTTCTGGGGTGTCACCGTGGTCTGCTGTCTCAGCAAGTATGGTGCTTGCCGTAGAATGACATACGGGTGACTTCGACGACTCGAATCCAGCTAAGTTAGGTTTCTTAAAGTTCTTAAAACACAACCTTTCTAACGTTAGTCACGGTTCTCATACTGAGAAATTTTTGGTAAGGAGAAAGCTGGCTCCCACCGTCCACAAGCGAGACTTGTCGGTCGCTTCTTATGGAGGATGAACATTCACCAAGACAATACGGTGTATAGCGACAAAATGTTTTTGTAGCAGTTTGTTCACTTAATTTGAGGGATGACAAACCAGATCAGCTTTTCATTCACTGTCGACTTGTCAAGGGCGGTCCTATTCTGACCGAAACATGTCACATCGGCCGTTTCGTATTTTGGAGTAAGGTCTTAGGCGTAGTGCAGAAATCTGCATCTTAGGTCGCTCGCTGAGGTTTCAGCACCGAATGAGTTGATCGACATGTGAACAACATTCCTACGGTTTTAGGTTAGGTTCATTAGGGAGCGCTTCACCCGTGTCTAATGTGACAGCGTCTTCAATAAATGTCTTCAAACGAGGAGTTGATGCGTACTAGTCTGAGTCTTCAATCAAATTGGGCGTCGGAACAACTCTGAGGTGATGCGCTAGCCTTGTTGCTAATGCTAACGGATTTGTTTCATGTTTGTTTGCTTGTCTGGTGTGCTTGTTTCATGCTTGATTGCCATGTTCTGGTTACAGTTCTCACTGGTCACTCTGTTTCACATGGTTTCACCAATTGAGAAACAAAAATCTCGGTTTATTTCAATTTTTCTGTCGTCATCCTCTGCTATTTTACCACTGTTTAACACAAAGTCTGAGAATTTCAGACATTATGAGCTTTCTCCATCTTGTGAAATTCCAGCACTGCTAACAGAGCCATCTACTGGGGGACTAAAACCTGTTGCGGTCATGTACCAGCCTCCTACGCCAGCCCGACTCGGTAAGATCAGTGACACCCGTTTCCGGATTAGCCTGCCACAATAACCTGAGTCAGATGATGTCCATGCACATTCATAACTACAAATGACTTGCGTTGAGCCATTTACGGCTTAACTCATACACCACGCATTCAGCGTAAGTCTAAAGGAATAAAAAGAGGAGGCTTGGCAGGGGAGGTCTTTGTGGTTCAGCCCTCCGGTGTTGATTAACTAGGTGGTGGACTAGTATGACATTGAAATCTCTGTCTCTCAGATGGAAGCTGAATATACTCTAATGGTAAGGTCTTACCTGAGAAGAAGGTTATTGGAAGTGCGCGGCAGGAAGTAGCCCAATATCGGTGTGCATAGCAGTGCACTCCGGAAGTGATGCGGCGGAATTCGAAAAGTTAAATTTGAGCTGGGACACTACGAAAAATTCAGAATACAGTACATCAGTATATCTGAAGAAAAGGACAAACCATAGTTCACTGTCACTCAAGTTTCAAAAAAGAAGGGCAGGCGGTTTAGCGAAACATATGGGTAGTTGGTTGACACCAACAAAAGGTGATTTGTGGAGCTGACAGTGTCGCGTCGACGGTGTGTTGTAAGCACGTTATTAACTGACCAGCCCGAGATGGCCAGCGTATTGGTGGTCACATTCATCGCGATGCCGTATGGTCACATCACCACCATTTGTGGTTCCTTTGCGTACCTCTCAGCTGCCGCTGGGTGTACTTTCATACACCTGTTCCAGACTACACTGTTTCGGACAGTGTGGTTCAAGATTTGAAATCGGTAGTAAAACTTGAAAAACTTGGATACCATCCTGGTATCACGGCTTCTGGCCACCAGACTTTCAATCACCTGCTTTAGGCTGTCCGTGCGGTAGCTTATTTGAAACTCGGTCATCGCCCATCCTACGAACAAGCCCAAACCAGCGAGGCTGGTTGGATATCAATATGAGCCTAATCCCGTCCATGTCTCCTCGGCGAGTTACTTCAGTGTTCAGTACCATGTCGCACCACCGAATACCCAAGATACATCAGAGAGTGCAGACCGGAGCGGCTCAGATGCCGCAAATTCCGTTGGTACACTGTTCAGGTTCCACTGTTATTTTACTACGTGGACATCACCAATGCTGGTTAGACAAGCGGTCTTATTTTCTTACTTACGCGGCGGTTCGTGCGTAGGTGGCCCTTGAGATATCTGAAAGCAGTGGTAGACATAACCATGAGAGTTTACATCTCGCTGGTGACAGGTTGCAGCGCTCTGCGCAGCCAATCACGATGTCGCTACTTTTGCGAATTCCAGACGTAGTCGTAGCCGCCTCTATTGGAGAAGGGTGAAAGAAAATACTTCAAAGTTTTTGTGTTCAAATCAACTTTGGGTACCGCGGTCCCAGAAAGAGTAACCGGTTATTGTAGTTTTTTCAGTGTGAGCAAATAGTCCACTACCATTTGCGCACAATCACGTGTCTAGTCAAATTACCTAACCTACTTGGGTCGAATTGTCAGAAAACGGCCATCCGTGCTACATTGAATTTGAACACCACCCTTGAAGTCTCGAAAAGAAACTGTTAGTACTGCTTTCAAGCATAAACTAAATAGAATCGGGACTAGAACATGTCAGTAACGACGTCAAAGTCATAACAAGCCAATCCACTCGATTGCACCTTCGCTTTAATACGCACATGTAACGCTTTAATCGATCTGACCAACTTCTTTGAGCATCCGTACTTACCGAGCATCGTTTACAATACCTCAATACTAATGGGAGCAAAAACCCAGTGTAATCCACAAAAGGACATGGCTGCTGGTTATACCGACGTTAATTCTCCTAGATCTGTTGAACAGCAAACACCGATTCTCGTACCTGGACAAAAAATCCCCTTCACCTTTCCACTTCGTGTGTACTTTTGACTCTATTAAGTGACTCCATCCTCACTCCATTACGTGATAGTTCACGGTTAACACGAGTCCCTCGTTGACATTCCCAACTCAAATAATGTTTACCACATATGCCGCGATGACCCTTCCACTCTTGACAACGTGCACTTTGAAACAATTGGTTCCCTTGAGCAGTTTGAACAAAGCAGATAGAACATGAAAACTGGTAGATGCAAGCATTTCGTATTGACTCATCAGTACCAAATTTACAATAACATGGGTGGGCTTTTTTT
>QNGE01001134.1:0-17653 GCA_008508345.1 Paragonimus westermani | reverse complement strand
ATTCGGTCGTGCCTAATGTGAGGTGAATGGCGCAGTGGTTGACACGGTTGCCTCATGATTGGAATGGCCGGAGTTCAAATCCCGGCCGTGGCAAGGATATGCACTATTGATGAGCTCTAATGGGAGCAAAACTCGAGTCTAGTGCCTCTTCTTTTCGAAAGAGGCTGGCTGGAGTGTCTATCTGAATGCGAACGCTGCGATCAAATGTGAGTGATGGTCAACTTGAAAATAAACCAAATCCCCGACTACTCATCAGTAAGACTGTGATTCCTTCAATATTGTTGTACATCTATGAATGCGTCTTGTTGTCTCATGAATATGAAACGCTTACTGTAACCAGTATAAGTTCTTTTCCTTGTCACTTGTTTGGGAATTTTCAATTCGAGTGCGTTTTCTAGGGCTGTTCGAAGTCCCTAATTTCAAGCAGCACAGTGTTATCACATACAATCAGGGGTAGCGGATATGATAACGTCTTTGAGGTCAAAAGCGACTGTGCACTGAAGCATCTTCGTCAGTTCTGAGTTTTCCAACCTCTTGTTACCCAGTTTTCGCTGATGCCCAGATGACCTACATAAAAAGGGACTGTAAAAATGGATAGACAGCTTGGTCCAGATCAGCCCCTGATCCACGCTGCTCTCACCCCCGTGCATTTCGCGAACGTCATGCTTTCGCGCGAGCACGTGGGTGAACAAACGGTGATGACCACTTCATGGGTAAATCCAGGCGGTGATGTCGTTCGAATCAGGTATTTGTGATAGACCATTCGTGAGTAGGACACAGATCACCGATCTCAATGACTACATCAGGGTAGTAGGGTCCGAAGACTCCCGAACAGGTTGCTGAATTGCGCCCAGCTAGTGTGTTAGAACTGCCGGGACAAAGTCGGATAGTCATCGGGGTCAAGCTGATTGCGGCGGACAGCTGATCATAGAACGGTTCCTTTGTGTTATTGGTTTGACACATGGTTGGAACACGATTTCTAAAAAATATGTTAGATTTACCTTGATTAAGTCGTTGGTGCGCAAATTTTATTGGTGTGCCGTACGGATCACCTGTCGTCAACGAATTGATGTGACCAATGACAGCTGAACAGACACCGTGGTTCAAGCGATTCCTGTCTGGTAACTTACCCAGTAGTAGGTGTACCCAACAGCTGCTTCCCGAAGCTAACTTTGGTCTGGAAACCTTACCCCACTGAAGACTGCAACAATGTTGTCTTAGTGGCTCAGTTTCATGGCAATCAGCGCACTTTGGCTTTCCGACTGTCCGGCAGTGCGTCAGTACAACAGTGTACGCACATTCCACGTCTCGAAGTACAGCATCCTGCCTTCAGCGGAGTTTATAAGATTGATGTGAAGGATCTTACTCGGAGTCTCTAATTCAACGCGTTGACCTGTAGGACAAAGGAAAACGGGACTTTGTGGTAAACCTTCTTTGGAGTCTCTCTCTCAAGAAACTGACCTATAAGACAGCAGAGAACAGAGTTCTGTTGAAGGACCCCACTGGGAGGCAACGTCTCGGAAGTCTGACCTATTTGACAGTGAGAGGTTAATCCGACCAGAAAGCTCGGTGACAAAAACCGTGACGTCTCACTCCAGTTACTGCTGCTCACATTAGGTGCATGGTAGGTTCCATCAAGATTCTGCGGAGTAGTACGGGTTTTCCGACCGTGGGGGTAACACACCGATGGACCACCGGAGCGTTCTTTGTTTGAGGGTACCTTTCACCACCTACTGTCTCAGTATGTGGTATACAACAACCCTGCAACTATAGATACAGTTTGCTTTGTACTAACAAGTCCGGGCCTTACTGCCCACGAACTCCCGTACAGAGAATAGTGCGACCTACAAGCATAAGATTATAAGTGACTTTTGTCTGGCAACTACCCTTTAGTCAAGACAGAGAAAAGACATATCATGAGACGTTAACATTTCGATTTACTCTTATCAGTCATCAATGTAATACCAGCAAATATTATACAAACTGCACGTAGTGTAATATGCAGGCCAGCCGACCCTACTTTGAATGCCCGTAACTTCGCGGACCAACTTTCGGGCAACGTGGACTCACCAGAGGACAACATTCTTCCGAAGTAGGGGTTAGAACAGCAGTCCTGAAAAGGGAAACAATACGAACAAGCATGAGCCGAAGGCCCACTAAGTCATGCACACGACTTACGCAAACGCAAACTAAAACGGCACCGACAACACAGCAGCACGCGCCGTTACACAACTCAAATTCACTCCGTACGCGCTAGCTGGTTTCGGTTGCGCCTTACAGTAGCAGCGACATTTGAACGAACGAACCACATAGTTCTGGCATTTCGCGATCTATTAGTGTAATCAGTTCCACAGTAAGGGGATTGATTGTGTCAGGGCCTTCATTGCAAACAAAACTGACGGATTTTGTTTGATTACCATTGCCTCACTAATCGCTAACAGCTTCGGGTTGCGATTACGTAACAGTATCTTGAGAGATATCACAGGATGAACAAGGTGACCGGTGGCTAAGATGGGTTTGACGACCGATGAGGTCGAGCTCTTAGAGTTTATTACAGTTGGCCGGTCGTGTTTTGAGATTGCAATTGGTAACCACTTGGGAATATGCTTCGCCATATGCTGATGCAAGCGACGATCTGTCCTGCCTATGTGGACGTCAGTGCACATGGTGCACATTAGTGCACACTGGAGACAGACTGATCGGTTGAGTGTGTATCACCGCTATGGAGAGCCAAACCTCTAGTGCTTAACAGGATACAGTTGAGCAGCTGGGTAGGTGCGTTGCAACACCGAAGTCAGTTTGTGACTAATGTTGTTAGTCAGGTGGTCACCCCTGAATTGGAGTTTAAGGAATGTTCTTCTTCTCTGCACTGCAGCCTACCACTTTTGGTTCCTCCTTCTATCTGTGGATATCCACAAACTTTTCAGGATAACCGTTATCCACTAGCATTTTCTTAATAAACTCTTCTTCCTCCAGTCGATCTGCATTGCAAACCATTCTGGCTCTATGAGATAATGTTTTAACTAGCCCTCGTTTATAAGCAACAGGTGTAAAGCTCGTGAGCTGCAAACAGTGTTCACTCTATGTTGGCTTTCGACCGTTGTAATGTACCATGTTGACGTCTGGTTATAGGAATAGCCTAGAATGAAAATCAACCGTTAACCACCACCTCATAAGATACAGTGAAGTTTGGGTGGACGGAGTTTAAATAGTTATATAATGAAGTAGATGCACATTCATCGGTAAAAACTTAAATGTCATCCACGTTTGTAAAGGATGACCTTCGAAATTCCTTCTTGATATAACCTTTCAACCATTCCCAAAAATACATCTGTCAATATGGAACCCAATGGGCTACCCATATATACACCGTCAATGTGTCTATAATTAAAATCTTCGAATTCAAACGGAATGTTTTCTGTACAGGTAAAAATAAGATCTTTAAGAAGATCAAATGGGATACCTAAATTTACTTTTTGGCTAAAAATAAAATCACAAAAATTCAACGTCTTCACGCAACGGTACGTTAGTAAGTAGTCTACTTCGACCGAGTACATCATTCGTGGAGTTACTGCACTCTCCTCCAGAATTTCTGCTGACTCAAAAAATTACGAACACAATTGGAGGATAACAGTTTATGAATTCGTTTAAGGATATCTACTAACCATCGCGCCAGTTTGTGGTATGTTGAATTGTTCACGGGTAACATCGATTGTAGTGGGATACCCATCTTGTGGATTCTTGGTGAACCTCTCATCCTCGGTGTCTGTGTGCCTGCTGGTTTCAATTTCTTATACTCCATCTCAGAAATATATCCCCGCAGCATCACTACTTTCAGTTTTAGCAAAATCTGTTTTTCAGCCAGGAAATTGTCACCAGGCCTGGTATCCAAGTAGAGTTTTCGTGAATCAGAAAATACCACATTCATCTGGGCAACTCCAGTTCAAGGGTGACCACCTGACCAACAACATTAGTCACAAACTGACTTCGGCATTGAAACGCACCTACCCAGCTGCCCATCTGTTTGTCCCATTAAGCACTATGGGTTTGACAAAGTACATCGTCTTTTGGTATATTACGCCTGCCACAGTAGGAGCTTCACCAAGTTTTCTACGGATACATGTAAACTACTGAAATATGTCGTTTCGAGCGTCATCGAAGTTATGACCCACTTTAAGGCACCCATTTTGACGATGCTCCATTATTTGTTTTCCGAGCAGTGAATCCTTAATTCACTCGCATTGTGGGAGGTCTCGCAAGACACACCGAACACAGTGCTTTATAAAGTGAGTGGTTCTGAACGCCTGTCAAGACTGTACACTTTACCACTGATCGATAATCGGCCTCTAGGAAATAGAATTGTTTGTTCACACCGCCGCATAGCGTGAGCTTATGGGTCACCTATTGTTCACAGGCTTAGAGTTAGTCAATAAAACAATGAACTACAATACACTTGAGAAATTGCGGCGTCAACGTGAACCCATGCGACTGGATGGGACTAGTTCACCCCTATTCACTGTTTATGACACGGTGACCTTGTGACTGTGTTATATGTGCTGTTTTTCAGACCGCCAAATGCTAGAACTACAGGAAACACATAAATGCATAGGTTGGAATTGATGCAAATGAAATATGAGAACATTTTGAAAGGTATGACTTGTGATGGGTGCGACTTTTAAATGGGTTTAAGGTACTGCCACCTTCTAACATTGACGCACAAATTTCCCATAGATATCAAACAACCTAGATTAATGTATAGCTGGTACTCGGTGTCAACAGATTTATAACGGTGATTATGTTATGCAAACTAAATTCATTGTCTAGGTCCGAATAATCTGGTTCACAAAGAACTGCTGTTTTGGACTGTGCGGAGGGCATCCGTGTATAGTTTGACAATCGACTGAAGTGCACAAGAAACAGCGGTTGATGTAGACGTGTGTTAATTAAACTGCGAATTAAACTGCGAACAGTTACTGGTCAGGGGTTCATTCTGGACTATATACATGATGTACTTTCGTCTTATCTCTTATCAGTTTCATCGTTTTAGCACCCACCTGTAACTGCAGAAACTGCCAGACAGATTATCCGCACAATGGATTAATTAGCCACAAACAATTGAGGAGAACCCTTTCCTATAGTTCTAGCAAGAAACGCATTGGTCAAGGACAATGTTTAATCGTATTAAAACCAACAAGTTTTTACAACATGTATGTATCGTGCATTTCGATGTAAAATAACATTACAGCGTATCGTTTATCATGTAGCGTTTATAGCTAGACCCTAAAAGTACCCAGCTATGTAACACTACACTTTTACAGCGTTTTGTTAGTACTGGTAATAGTTGGCATGGTAAAATTACTTTTTTCTAATAAACTTGAATCCTTGAGCTTGACGGCGTTTAGCCAAGTGCACCGTGCGAAACCAGCCTGGTTAGTAGCAATCCCAAGACGCTTTTGGTTTACTGGCGTCACGCATCTGTTTGGAGAATACGAGGTACGTAGATTTTAGATAGTACCGATTTTGTGGTTCTTACTGGGTTCTCTCTAACAATGATAACGTATTTTTGATGTTCACGTCCTACTCGTCCAGAGCGAGATTTGTTCTGTTTACTACTTGGGCCGTAAAATTACGCAACATATTTATTGCAAAGTCACTATTATACATTCGTAACTACATTGCTGGTAAGCTGTCGACAAGACCATCTCTGTCGTCTTCCTTTTAATACTTGCTACATTCATTTGCATAAATTCAATCAAATGCGGGAAACGGTATCCACCCTTCACAGGTTGGTTACTTACCTCATTACTCAATTTTTCAATGATGCGGGTAACCGGAAGTATGCAAATTATTTGGATTTTCTGTATATACAATCCGTGAATGGCTTAGCCAAAAGCACGTGAAAGCTCAGACGCAACAATGTGGTTTTCAATCCGGCTTTCAGTGCACATTTTTCGGAATATGCGTGCTCTACACTTCACAGGATGGAATTTTGGAATGCAACAGCTAGAAGAGATTATTTGCCGGTTCACTTTCTAGTAAAATACACAGTGTGCTCATCGCAAACTTGATATCCAAAATTACGTATGAAATTGAATCACTAGTGTGCAACAAAATGAGAGTGTCTAGTTAAGGTAGTGTGTAACATGAATAGCAATGACCTAAAAATATTTTAGTAATGCATATAAGACTGCTGAACAACCAGGTCACAGTTTTGTTTCAGTGGGTGAAACTTTCTGGTAAAAACACGTTTCAAGTAAACAGTGTGCCCCCAAAGACGCTCATCCTTCTTGGAAAACCATTGAGATGATTGAAAAACTAGCAACTCGCTTTGAGTAAACACACTTTCTAAACTTAATGTCAGTGACGGCCGTTGTTTGAGGCACAATCTTTTCTCCTTACGAATGGTTGTCGTGTTAAGATCGGTTAGTGAAATAAACTGGGCAACTCATTCAAACTAGAGTCAGTGATCAGTCAAGAAGTGAGGGTGATCTAGATAGTACTCAGCTTCTTAACCTGAGTCGCCAAAGCGATAACGCTGGCAAACAATAGCAAATCATTATGGTTAGTCACCTTCAGCGCAATCTGAGCGACAGTACGGTGTGCGGGAAGAGCACAGTTCAGGATTGTACAAAGTCCAGCTAGTCCACATCATGTGAATGACGTTCATGTGCGGTTCTCCTGCTGTTTGAGTGACAGGAACAACACAAGTTGACATGGTAACGAGGAAAGTTGCATGTCCGTTGTGGTGGGGTTTCGTGACAGATAAGTACATATGCGCAGGAAAGGAAAAATTGAAGATATCTGTCAGAGTCAACCATTAAAAGTTCTCTGGGAAGCGTAGAGTTCAGTAATGTTGCACGGTTTGCAACTATGCTTACCTACACAAATATACAAAAGCTAGCCTAACCATCACATTGAGACTGACAAAAAGATCGGTGACACCGGTAAGGGGTGCTGTAGTTTGCCAGCAAAGTGGAATATTTCAGTCTGTCTACTTCGGAATAAAGTATGTTGATTGGAGTTATAGCTATTAAGGTCTTTGTTTGAGAGGGGGTTTTCTTAGTCGTTGGACACTGCCAGTCGCTACTCATCGTTATGATCACCAAAGCCGTCAATTTTCACTGACTCAACTTCCCATCTTGAAACATTCTTTATAGCTTGCCAGATAATCACTATGAGAAACAAAATCAGTCTTGATTCCGTGCACTGTAGTGTTCACAGTAGGAGTGTCCGAGTCCTTGCAGCCTTAATAACTGGAAACTGGCACTCTGGGATGAAGGTAACTTATGATTCAATTACATGCAAACTCCCTCATCAGAAGCAATGGCCAGAAAAGTGGTAGTTGGGTGGATAAGAGCGTCGTCTCATTGCTTGAAGAGTAGCTGGCTCGATCCTCATTTAACCCACCCCTACAGTATGAATCCAAACAAGAACGGGGCCAGTCGTGGAGGGTTGCTTTGAGAGTGAGTACCAAGAAACATCGCACAGGTCGATGTAGTTGCCAAGTTGTATGGGCTAGCAACACACATGGGTGTACGGTACTCTCTTGGGACCGATCCAGTAGCACTTAAAACGTAAGGTTCTCCTCCACATAAAACCATATGGGTCAGTGTAAGCAGTAGATGGAGTGAGGTGAAGAGAATACTATCGATAGATACCAAATTGGGTTTCCATTTGTTATTTAGGGAGTGCTCACACGTGACCAGGAATGCATCAGTGGACGTTGGGCCCGACTGAGTACTCATGACCACTTAATCAGTTGAGTTTAAGCATACATTCGAACTTTAGTTTCCGAGTTTCTGTGCATTTCACCAGTTATCTCTGATATGCGCATCGACCTAAGGGCTATACCAAGCCTGAGATAAACGACAAAAATAACTAGTGCATAGGTTACTACCATCTGTTTAAACTTTAATATTACAAAATTTTTATCACATTGCTGATTGGGCAAGCAAACAAGATTATCCGTAATATGCTATAGGAATAAATTGTCAGGATACACAGAATCAGCATACTACAAAGTTCTTTTGTCCAAGCTGTTGACGATAAATCACTTATTTCGTGTACTGTTTGTGACACGATTTCCCATTTGTACCGTAACCCAAAAATTATGGAAACGTAAATTTCAGCTCTACGCGGTTTTTATGCCTCTGAAAGCACCTTATTATTTCCCGTCATACGTAGGCAGCTGGGGCAGACGGCCCAATAGGCCCGGTAATCGACAAGAAATTATGGGTGTTATACGGCCCCTAGATGGCTTCCAACGGTTCTTGGACAATCATCTTGGTTTTATAAAAGTACTGTTGACTGGTATGTGATCTCCGTGAGCTTCGTTGATTTTCTTAAGCCTATTAATTGTTACTAGGGTAGTTTTATCGACAACCAAAATGTAAGTATCTTAAGCGTCAGAAATAGTTGACATGTAAGCCTTCTTCCGCCCTGGTTTTCCAGTAAATACGACCCACGCGGAGTTTCTGATAGCCATTACACTGGTCAAACCCAAACACAGTAAGTTCTACAAGAACATGACCTGTCTACCCGAAGACAGTGGATTAATCCCTGTCTCAGTTTTCAAACATCTGCACGTTATTCCTGATGCCATTCCAGACCGAATGGTCCTCCTCAAGACTGCATTAGGTACACGTACTGCGCTTGTACCTGTGAACTTTAAAAATCAGGCACCAACACAATCCTGAATCACTCAAGGAAGTGCGAGTGGTGTTCAGCTGGCGTTATCAACTCTGCCCGCGGCTAATTTGTCGTAAATTCTCAGGTCTGATCAACCCAATAAATCAATCTGATGTAGGTTGTGTTTTTAGGCTAAAGAAATAAATTGATCAACATAAACATTTTCCGTCATCAGTAATCTAAAATAAACATTTTCGGAATAACGTGGTGACTGTTTGTTGCTGAACAGTGAAGTTCACAAACTTGGAGTTAAGGTCTTATTGAAAAATGTCACCAAGGTCGAGGTTTGTCAGAAAATTTTACTACCCCGTCAAAACTATAACTATGTGATCAAATGGACTACTGTAGTTTCAAAGTGATTTGTAACGCGTTTGGTTAGACCTCATTAACTCCGTGATGTGAGTCTAAACATGATTTGCATTCACATACTGACAAGTGTTGCTCACAGTCCCACTAACTGGGCATTCGTGTTTATTTCTGTTCATAAAAATAACCATAAACCCACCAATTCCGTTCATAGTGCCACGGGCAATATCTCTATCAAAGCGGACTGGTTCCATCTAAAACAAATCACGTCAATGTTTCGCCTATAGCACAGGATAAGCGCTGCTGATTTGTTGTAAAGTTCTCGAACTACAGCAATGCAACTGGAAACATCAGAATTTAGTATTGTAGCTAACAAACCATTTTCACAAGATTTTTGAGCCATTAAGAGAAGGAGCACGAAGTTAACTGACTAGTCTTTAGAGGCAACTTTTTGCACACTTAGTGAAGGGTTCCACACGGCTGGTTGGGTCATGTGCCCATATATGTTTATCAGTGGTTTATCTCAAAACATGTTACACCTCATACACTGAGTTAGTCAGTGTCTATTAAAGACTGTTAGGCAATCAGTTAGTAACTGGACAACACAGCGTGAATGCGTTTATTGTTGGCCCTGTCTTTGTCATCCAGGCTGAGGCTCTGATAGAATCACAGGTCGAATTTGTTAGCAAAATTTTCAGTTTTCTTATACTACACTACTCTCCTATTATAAATTTTCCATGACTTGAATAGGGAGGGGTAGGCGACCAATATAAATCTGCCACACTACTCACTAGTAATACAATTTCTGTGCTCAGAAGTGACGTCAGTGGATTCCAGATGAGACAGTGGGACGGGTGGGTAACAGAGTCCAAATGTGAAATTTCCGAGCTTCTGATGTGGCTTCCTAGCTGGGCTGGTACAGCACTTGCCGCATTGTGTCTGTCGCTGGTTCGAATCCAGCCGAAGCCCTGACTTTTCACAGTCGGGTCTCATCCAAAAACAAGAAATATCTTGTGCACTACTGACGAGCTCTTATAAGAGCGAGACTCTAGTCTAGTGTTGCTTTTCGAAAGAGGCCGACCACGAGGTCTATGAGATTACGACAGCGGCAATCAATTGTGGTCAATGTTCAAATTATGTCAATAGGATGTAAGACAAACTGTCATGACCAATCGAGACTAATCAGAGAGAAGCCAAATTAGGCAAATAGTTCGACACTGCATCTTTGGCATGCAACACTGGTCATAAATAATGTGGTTCATTGCTGGTTGTGGTCACAAATGACGCGTTGGGTCCTTGCTAGTCAGTCGAAATTAGTTGAACTTTCGCAGATTAAACAGTTAACCTACGACTCAGTCCAGAATGAGCGACTCTTCTCTTAACTGTGTACTCTCTAGTTACGTATGTAAGGTGGGAAACATTTATCATGGAGTTAATTCCCGACAACCTTAAGACGGCATAAGAGAAGTGGTGTGTTGACGATGTGTGCAGAAATGCTGTCGGTTTTCTACTGTACTGCGTCACTTCAAGCTAAGGCTTCCAGAGGCTTATTGTACAAATCCCACACCGTGAGCAGCAACGATAAAGGTAGTCTTCTAGATTTCTTAATCGACGAACTAATGGAAGGATGTGTGCAGCACGTACAAAATCCAGTTACCGGTCTTACAGTGTGGTAGGATGATCAACCAGAGTCAAGCTGAGACAAAGTATTGCAACTTAAGAGGTTGCAAGCAATGCAAATGTTGTCAAACAGTATGTTTGCTATGGCCCACTCATTTTGGAATCTGCTTCGTTGCTTCAGAATGTGAGGTATTACTGCAGGTCAGTGAGTGTGGTATAAACCACTGGGTGGTAGGTTTCGGTCGGCCGATCTGATTATGAAGGTGGCTCACAAGCTTTGGAAGCGTGGCAAATGAACTCGGAGATTGCCATTTCTAGGTTAGGGTAGTAGTATTCAGCTTGAGTCAGCCTTGGCGTCGATTGGTCAGATTCATAGGACCACCGTTAAAACAGTTGTAATAAACGGCTGCAGATCATTATAGCTAAAGGTAGGGGAAATAAAATATTATAAATTTGGATCTTCGGTGGTTGCGTTGTCTTACGCGTAGGACTTTATCAACCGGTAAACAACGGAGGTTAGGAAGATATACTTTTCTACTGAGAAGCCTGCCAGTTTGTTAATCGAAACGCTAAAACTACAGAGCTTCATATGGCAAAGCATACTTGAGAACACTAGACTAACGTTTCTGCGCGTGCATACTTTGTCGAGCCACTAGCTCAGTGGAGTGTGACACACAGAGTTTTACCGTGTATTTCACACCGAGACAGTCGCTACTAAGTTTGGAACCGTGGATCTTGTTCGTTTAGTGAGTCGGTGGCCTCTTAGGTTACTTAGTGTTGGGGATGTTAAATACCCCAAAAACTGTCCAATTAACCGGTAATGATTATTTATTACTTTTGTCAATTCGAATTCCAATTTTTCGCGCCACCATTGCACCCTCAATTTCATTTCTCTCGCCGATTCACATACCGGACGCTAATTCGCTGGTTTATGACCTAGGAGGCTTTTCATTGAACATTGAACATTTCATATTGAACATTATTCATAAGGTCGCTTGGCGAGTTATGAATACGCGAGAGCTGCGCTTGTAATTTGTCTTCAGACTGATACAGTAAAAGCTCTCTTTCTGGAGACTGGTGTTTTTCCTTCGTAGTCTGCTTGGGGATCGGTTCTTTGGGGTTACAGTAGCGCGTACAGTATTATTGCGTCGTAGGGATCGTTACAGCTCAGTTTTGTTCGCTCAGTCTCTCTGTGATATAACATTTTCGTTGGGATCGTTACAGCTCGATTGCATTCGCTCGATGGTTCCGTGTTATAACACTTAGGCTTTAGGCCAGAGACAAAAAGGAGGTGCAAAATAATGCGTTGTTCAGTTTGCACGTTGTCGTTATAGGACTGATGAGTGAACAATGTGTGAAATTGAGCAAAAAAGTCACACTGAAGCAACCCTTTGAATGCAATCTCACTATCACCTGCTTCGCTGCTATTCATTTGCACGCACGGTGCAGCCACCTTGCTGTTGACTATATGAGCTTAGACAAAGTTGAGGTAATTAAATCAAAATCTTCCCTTTTTTACTGTAGGACTGTTTCTTTTTGCCGTTTGATTTTTTATTCGCTATCCATCAATGTCTACGATCAATCCTGCCCGTGACTCTTAGTTCCACTTCAGCTTATAGTTGTGAGAAAACTACACTAAACGTACTGGCAATCAACCCTAACGTGCCCACAAATTGTCACAGTTCATTCAGTCTTCATTATGAGTCAGTTGGCATTAGTTTATTTGTTACTTATTGATTTACAGTCTGTCAGGTATGTATATCATTATACCGAATTTCTAAGTTAAACATGAAATATTCAACCTACTTCAGTCATACTGCTTCTTTGATTTGGAGTTTTCTTGTCTGGTTTTAAGACATTATTAACTATCACATTTCTAAAAGTCAAACCCTGATACGTGGCATCACATCGTTTTTTGATGTTTCTGTATGTGTGTTATGATGCTCCAGTTTAATGCCGGTACTTAATGCTCACGCGACAATATATTGATGTGGTCACCACGTGAAATTTTGGTGGCAGAAATGGATCGGGCAGCACAGTGAGAATCCGGAACGATTTATTTTGCTTCTCACCCGAGTGCAAGTTAGCCATTTGATGAAATTGTGGAATGCTAAACTTACTTATTAAAGGACAAGACTGCCACCAGATGCTTGTAATGTTCCTCAACAGGTAAGCTAAAAGAACTGCGTACGGTTCCATCAGGTTGTTGAATGCTGCTCACAATCGATTCGCGAGTGATAATTAACTTTGAAGTGACTGGACCAAACCTTACAGAAGAAGTAACTTGTGACCACACTAAGTTAGACTTCAGCTTATGCATCACAATGATATTGGCTGCTATAGGATAAACGGGGTTACACAGTAAGACTTGGGATGGTCTACTATCTAACCCTGTATTGTCAGCTGTTGTGTAATGAGCCCACCGTAACAATGTGAATGTGCACGGGATGATCGATTGTTATGTGACAGATATTTGACCGCGTAGTTTGATCGACGGCAAAGCTTCCCAAGTCTACGCTATAAACAGCAAAACAAAGATGCTGTTCTGATTGATGAGACAGCCTGTTGCCAGGAGATGCTTGACGATTCGGACATATTTATTTGGGTCCACATCATACTACCGAGTAGCATTGGCTACTATTTTCAGCACACCTAGAGCCAACTCGAAGTGTTTATGGTTTTTGTAAAATCAGTATGTAGTGATGTATATCTGGTAAGTAGCCTCGACTAAGCTCCAATTGGCTGTCTATCTCACTACTATACAAGTAGCCAAAGTGATGTTTACGAAACTTATTTGAGGTAAAAACTGTTGAACACAAGCTGTTCAAACGGTGAACACGAAAGCAAGAAGAATCCTGCATGAACTGCGGCGCGAAGGCTTCATGTGTCTTGATTTTCTTTACAAACTGTACGGTGGAAGGATCCTCCTAAGGTACACTAAAAGTCTGACGCCTCGAGCAAAACAGTAAAAAAACTAATGGTTTACATCCTGTTGGGGATGTTAAATACTCCAAAATTTGTCCAATTAACCGGTATTGATCATTTATTACTTTTGTAAATTCGAATTTCTCTTTTTCGCGCCACTATTGCACTATCATTTTTATTTCGTGCGTCGATTTACATACTAGACGCAAATCCGCTGGTTTATGAACTGGGAAGCTTTTCGTGCGCTTCAGTGAACATTATTCACAAGGTCGTTTGACGAGCTATAAATGTAACGCGCAACCGAAACCAGCGAGCGCGCACGAATTGAATTTGAGTTGTGTGATGGGGCGTGCTGCTGTGTTGTCGGTGCCGTTTTAGCATACGTTTGTGTAAGTCGTGTGCATGGCTTACGGGGCTTTCGGCTCATGTTTGTTCGTATTGTTTCTCTCTTCAGAACTGTTGTTCGAACTCCTACTTCAGAAGAGCGCTGTTCCCGGGTGCGTCCACGTTGCCCAAAGGTTGGTCCGCGAAGTCATGTTCATCCAGAGTAGAGTCGGCTGGCCTGCGTGTTACAATAAATACGCAAGAGATGTGCTTGTAATTTGTCTTCAGACTGAGAGGTTACAAGTTCTCTTTCTGGAGACTGGTGTTGTTCCTTCATAGTCTGCTTGGGTATCAGCTCTTCGGGGTTACTAAAGCGCATACAGTATTATTGCGTCGTAGGGATCGTTACAACTCAGCTTTGTTCGCTCGGTCGTTATGCCATATAACACGTCTTTTGCTGTGATACGCGTTTAAATAGGCTTTCTACTAACGCTGACATAAACAGCTGCTCGTTCTTGATGCGCAACGTGCCCAGATATCATTAGCGTAAGTTGGTAAAGCGCCGCCGATGCTCTCGCCGCATGTGTACGGGTTGCACAAAACTCACTATCCTAAGTCCCACTCGGTCAATCATTTCAGTGTGCAAAGTATCGCATTACCAGCTAGCTCACTGCCCAGATGATTTGCTCGAATCCATGAGGAAACGATTCACTAAGTACAATCCGAAAGACAGTTTTAAACTTGTGGTTCATGTATACAGCTTAGATGTTCGAGACAAACCGATGTGTTCACTGGATGTGACGTCCTTATTTAATAATATCCCGTTTCTTGAAACAGCTTATAGCACAGGCAAATTTGTCTTCCCATCCTAGTGACCGAGCTGTGGTCATCACTACTTGTGTGCACGTACAGTGTAAGGCACAAATTCCAGATGTGTTTTTCGACAAGTGAACTGGTTTGCAACAGGCGATCCGCTGGATTCACTCCCAAGGGATTTGTTCATCACCAAATTAAAGCCTACATCATATGAAAAGCTATCAAACCAGATGTACGTACTCTGTGTAGACACCTAACCCTAACCATTTTGAAGAATTTGCTGAGGCTCTCACTATCAGGTGTCATAAGTCTCCTATGTGTTCACTAACAATTTGTATTGACATAGCAACTGCCTTTTACTGTCCGTCTGCCTGAGTTCACGAGCCATGACCCGCGTTCTGTAGAACCTTGTCTCGATCTGTAAAGTTAGTTGCGTGTGCACTTGTGATCAGAACGCACAGTTATTAGTTTCGCGTTCCCATGAGGACATGACGAAAACACGTTAACCTTTTTCCATTTCAACGTTGGACAACATAGTATAAACCAAATGGATGATCTCGTAAGGACTTTACTGAACTACGACTCATCGCAAAGCTTTACACAGTGACGGAACTATGCTGTTGTTAAACTTCGAATCATAGTGAGCAGTTATTTTTAAGTCATCTGAAACATTGTTTCGTAAGCTTCTAGTTGACTGTGTTCAGTGCGTTACAAGCGGATAATCTTGAACGTTATACACGCTTGAGTTTCTTCCCATCCTTCTTTGGGTTTGTTTCCAAGTCTGTGCGCGACTTTTCACACACAATACTTTTTACACGATAGACCTGCAGTTCTAATCCGCCTCCTGTGCTCTGTCCAAGGAATGTGTGTATTAGTGTTTATATAGAAACTATTTTCACCAAATCGTCCAATGTTGTGCTAGGACGTATTTTCGGTTATTTGCTCCGATAAGTTTTATCCCCAGTCTGATTAATTTTGTGGAAAACAGTTGGTAGCATTTCTTACTATATATTATTGTTTTTTTGTAATTCCACAGAAAACTTTAAATCTTGCTGATTGCCATGCTCAAGCCGTCCTATGCGACCTGCTATGATAACTACATAACCGATCCAGTGATTTTCAACTAAAACCTCGTATCTAATCATCTTTTCTTGTATATAAACGCTCCAGTTGGTCCTTATTCTCAACATATTTGTTGTTTCATTTAGGTACCTTTCAACACCCGTGACATTTATCAGGCTAGTTAAAAGCTGACCTGCTAATAACTGTCATGCATATCGGTGCTCACGCACTATATTTCGACTTTACCTCGAGGCCCCTTCTCCTTCGGTGGGCAGATAACACCGTCAAAATGTAACATTTGTCACAAGGCTACAGACTAAGGTCAATGAACAGTTCGTAAACTGGAAGCATTTCTATCTTCTTATGGCTTCTCCCGGGGAACCTCCTTATGGCAATCTCTTTGACAGCTACTAACGAAGCACTACCTCTGTCAACACAAAAACCAATGCAAAGCAGACATCGCATCAGAACTTCGCTTCATATTATGAGGAGTTTAGCGCGCCTTCAGACATACGTAAACGTTTAATAGCACATACTGGAAACGTGACAAACAGCCTAACATAGTTATACGGGACATTTGCGTTCCGATGCTTTCGGTGCCAAGCCGAACTTAATTCCCAACTTAGTTTATTGCAACATGAATATCACAACAAGAACATCTGGAGAAGTACAGCGTACACTGTTTGTTCCATCCTTTTACCACCAGTCACTGGTGGAGAGGGTTACGTATATTTGTTACGCGAATGACTTCTACACTTTTATGTTTACGATGAACTGTCTCGATTTGGTCATCTTCAGTCGTATGATAAGTAAATCAGCAGCAAGCATTAAAGGGGTACTGCACTTTTGCAGATGAAATTCTTCAGCGCAGACCGAGGACAACAGTCCGATGCATTTAACATTGTGACAGTACTTAGCACAAACATCGCCTCAAAGCCTCTGAGATTCCCCTATGAACTTCTCTTTTCCTCCTGAACACGGAAAACGCATCAGCATCACCAAAGGTTGGCCCAACACGTCCGCCATTAACTCAGCTGGCTCCAACCGACCAACCGCCGAAACACATTTGAAATAAATGTCTCCATACTGGCACATATGCTTCCAGAAATCGTCATCCTGCCAAGTATCTTCGTGTGCCCAAACAAAGTTTATGAAATTTTGAACCAGTTTTGCCAACCGGGGTGACACAACCGGGGTACTTGGACCCCATCTTACATGTGGACAACTCTGTCGTTAGCCTCGAAACATTGTCGAATGTGTCTGGTGATCAACTGAGGAGTTTAGATTTTTGCATGAACCAACCACTTCGTGGACAACCATCCTCATCTACTCGGAAACTTTTCAAACGAAATTCAGCTACTTACCCAGGAACCGTCTGTAACGTTCGAACATAATTCATGGCGAGTAACACTTGACATGATCCAAGGTTCACTTGCTTTACCGTGCTCGGATCTGCTAGATTGCTGATATGCTCCAACTGGAAACAAATCCATTTATTCGGCCATTAATAACATTTAGTGAACTACCCACAAAGCTAAGGGTTTCTAGGCATGCCTACCATACAGAGAGCAAACCTAGGAATCTTACGTGCTAGACATTCCTGTACGTTGTACCTCTCCCCCCTGGATTGCTAAAACAGTGATAGTGTCGTTCCTGTCGTGGTGAAGATATCGTGTACGACGCTCTTTGAATCTCCGAATTCTACGACTTTGGACATCAATGACTCGTGGATAAAATCCGTTGGTCAACAAATCCGACCACGTTATACTCATTTCAGTGGCAATAAATCAGCTTCTGATATATACTGAGAATGATACATTCCAACCAGTGTTTGCGCCCTTGGCAACTGATTTGCCGTTCTTATCATTCTATGATCATTCTGTTAAGCGGTAAGCATAACAGCAGCATTATC
>QNGE01001133.1:177106-189924 GCA_008508345.1 Paragonimus westermani | reverse complement strand
TCGCGGCCGTGGCAAGGATATGCACTACTGACGAGCATTTTGAAATGTTGAAAACTCTGTTTTGTAGTTTGTTTCTGTTGACAATGATTCACGGTAGATTTAGCATTACTGGGAATCAGCAGACATTCACCATGTGAGCGAGGGCTTGTGGTTGTTACAGGTGTAAAATATAAGCACACTCACACAGTGTTGTCAGTGTTAGAAATTTTCCTAATTCTGGTGCACTGGCCTTAGCGAAGACCAGTTCAAGCAGATGGCTTCTTCATCATTCCCTTTTATCCACATGGGTTGTAGGTTAAACGATAGTCAAAGCACCGCTTTGCCCCTGGTCTGGTCACTGGCGCATCACGAAAAGTGAGACGAAGGCGAAAACCTGTAACGGCTCGTGTGGGACACTTCTTTACTTTGTAGCTGCTTTAATTTCTTCCGTAGGTAGTAGGATAGATGGGAACGAACGAATTTTACTTGAAATGAAGTTAGAACAACAATCCTCAGAAGACTACTTCGAGGTTGCCATCCTTCGTGTTGCAGTCATCAAGATGGCAGTTGCCATCCTCACTGTACACATAAAAGAGGCTACGATGAAAATGAAAGAGAAATCACTTAGAAGAAGGACGATTGTTTTATCAGGCTGACTCCCCACAATTTCTCCTCCAACTGTATTAGATGAATCAGTCATTGGCACCTTTTATTCTCCCGGATTTCACAAACAGTGTGCTCGAGAGCAGGCTGCGCGCTAAATCAACCAATAGGTCACCTGGTCTTTTGATAACCTTACCTGCCATGCTCAGCCCCGAAACAATACTAGAAAAAACAGTGGCTTTGAAATCCACCAATACCAACTCAAAAGGCTTGTCTCTCGATCACTGTCCGCAAGAGAAAGGAAAGTGTGACCAGTCGACTGAAATCGAAATACAAGTCGCGGCCGACCGCAAGCTATAACACGACACTAAGATTGCAGTTTCTGCTCCCCCATCGTTTACTCAAGTTCCTGTGCCTGTAGTAGAAAGCGGGGATGCCGTTTCTAGAGGTGTCAGTCCAATGACCTACCATTCCAGCACAAGTACAATTGATGAGAACATAAGGATGGCTCAGAAACCGTCTTCCATGTTACTACCTCGAAGTCTATTGGACGGCTGTGCACAGAAATTCTTCCTCCTAAAAATTTGGAACCGAAAAAGACTGTTGGGATCGTCTCTCATGAATCAAAAAGCATTCCATCGGCCCACTGTATTAGGAATTTCTGCTAACTCTTTCACCACACCACATACATTGCCTCCTTTAAAATCTCGCCCCCAAAAGATAAAAAGAACCACAATGGGTTAAAACTTCCAAACATCTTATCAAAAAGTGGGATTTTCCAAGAGGCCGCAAGTTGCGACGTCAGGAGTGTTCTTCATTTGCCTTGTAAGATCACATGCGTGTACACAGACGGTGATGTCGCTCCCGCAGCTGCAAAGGAGGGCCGTCGAACTGATTTGACAGAACAAACTAAATCCAACCCAACTGCTGTTCACAGTCCGCTCATCAATCATTGTTTTTCTCTCCCATGCTGTTCCTCGCATTCTTTTTTCTGGTTTCTTGCGAAAGCAACCGAGGAAATAACTTTTAAATGTATATAGATGAATTGTATAGGTTTCTCCAATAAATTTCCAGAAATCAGGCAGATGACTCGTAACACCCAACCGGACATCTTTACTTTTACAAAGATCACGCTTGCAAGTGATACCAACGATCATGAAATGAGTGTGTCTGGATGCTCAATCTGCCTAGCTGAATCTGCTCGAGGGAAAAATGGCGGCCCTGTTATTTTCTTTAAACGAAATCTCCCGACACCCATGGTTACCATGTGACGCTTTGGGGGTTCGACTAAAATTGTGTGGCTATTACCCACCGTACTGAGGGTTATATATCATTCTCCCTCACCCAACGCTCTCGATGACGACGCTCTTCTCGTAAGTGGCCTACTTAAAATGGGTGATCTCAATGCATTCAAAACAAGGTGGGCATTTATATCTCACCAGGACTGTGAAAGCGGAGTCGCCACTTCCTCATTGATATTGGTACGACAGAAAGCGTGGACACAGTATGTTAACGCCCCGGCGCGGCATCGTTCTGGTCAGGTACCCTCTCTGTTGGTCTAGTAATCACCAATAAGGGACACCTCGTAGGCAGAGTGATCATCTAGTCATCAATTAGACACAGTGACCATTCCTTGCTTGTCTTCGGTCTTCTCCGCTGCTGGTTACAGTAGTCAGCCAAATTTCAGTCAGGCTGATTTTAATGGCCTGAGAAACCATCTCGGTTCACTCCACCTTGATTGTGATTCTGTGGATTTGATTTACGACGCGTTTCGAAACGAAATCCAGAAAACGGCGATTTATTCGTACCGCACAAAGTGAGCGCTTTCTCTTCCCACTTACCTCTTCCGCGTAGAATACGGTGCCTCCTTGATGATTATTCCCATTTATCCACGAAGCACCAGGTTACATGTAACCTGGAGGACCAAAGTGCTTTCCACACTGTTTGAACTAAGTGTAGGCGAGAAATCCGTGAACACACTAAGCTCGTACGGAAAAATAATCTACCTAAGAGTTCGCGCGAACAAAACTCATTTAAGTATCTGTCAACTGGAAAAGTACCGACACTCAGCCCTTTCTCTGCGACTGCCCTAGGAGGAGAATTCTTGGGACCCCTTAGTTGTGACCGAGTTATTTAGAGAGTAAGCCACTGCAGTCCACAACGTTGCACCCCATAATGGCACCTTACACTACAGATACAGTGCTTTCAGTGGCCACTCCTTACCGCCGAATTTTCTGTACGGGATGCTGAAGACCTTTTGTCCAAGGTTAATTTATATGATGCGACGGATCCCGAAATGATTCATCCCAGGACTGTCAAAGACTCAGCTGCTAGTCTGGCGGAGACGTTTCATAATTTAGTTAAACAAACATTCAAGACTGACATTCTTCCTAGTACATGGTAATAAGCCACAGTCAAGCCCATGATCGGCACTCCTCGGCTGGTCAACGGTCCATCAGCCCTACTAGCATTCCAGACAGGATGATAGAGTGTACATTAAAGCGCGCTTCCCTTGAGGGCTTCTTGATTAACTATCTTTTCTCCTTCGATCAGAATGGCTTCTTTTTTAACCAGTCAGGCATAACAACTAAGTTTATCTTCATGGAAAATCTGACGGAGACAGAAGACAAAGGCCTCATCTCAGATCCTATCTCCCTTGATTTCGCTAAGGCTTTTGACCATGTCCCAAATGTCCCCTCAAACAAACTGTTCGATTATGGTATTCAAGTAAAGATGCCTTGCTGGATTGCCTCGTTTCTTGATGGCAGAACTTACAGTGCGTTGCCACATTGTAGTCTGTGATAATTTTGTGATAATTTTGAGGTGCGAACGAACGATGACGACAGTCTGTGAATTGTCATGTTTCATACAGAAAGCCGTGGCTAGTTTGTGCTAGTTTGTGATGTATGACAGGAGATGACTGACGAATTCGTCAGGCGGACTGGTTTCACTAGCGTAAGGCGACGGATGCACATATGCATCTGTTCAGCTTAGCTGTGTCTTTGAGTGGTGCAACTGGGACGTGCTGTGCACCCGACGATAGCTCAGCTGGTAGAGCGGAGGACTGTAGATGTTGCAGTGATCCTTAGGTCGGTGGTTCGAATCCGCCTCGTCGGAGCTGGTTTTTGGCTTGACTGGCACGAGCACATCTGTGGTTCGACACATCAGGCCTGGGTGGGCGGGTATGTCTTGCTTCGATTCGCCCTATAAGATTGATGGGAGGCTTTTTTAGATTTGTCTGACTCTCACTTGACCCAGATATACCAAACCAATCCGTCAGTAGATTGATTAGTATGAAATAAGCGTCACTCGTAAGTGATCACCCATCTCGCATTCGCCGGATCTCACGAGTGCCGTGGCAGTGATATGAAGCGTCGATTGCTCGAACAAGAGCGACACCCCTACCTCTTACATTAGTAGTCTGTGAATGAGTGTGCCCATTTCACGGATGTTTCATCTGTCACGAACACATCATTACCACCAATGAACTTCGCGAATACGATCGCGATCGTATTCTGTTGGATGACCAAATCGGAGGTTTGACCACCTCAATATTCGGTGGAACACCTCAAAGCGGCGGGAAGATATGCCCAAAACTTCATAGCGATCAGATGGCACACAACACGAACGACCGGACGAGCCATCACTCAGTGGAATCGGACCAACTGGCGAGAAATGTCAGGCAAAATGTTTTGGATAAACAGGCCGGAGGCGCGATGACTCTAACATGCAGTGGAATAACTCAGCATGGCAGTAGGATACTTCCGAATCTCATAACTAGTGGGTTGCGGAAGATACGGGCGATTGGACGAGCCACCACTCAGTAGAATCGGACCAGCGGGTGAGGAGTGGCAGGTAAAAGCCCGCTGACAGAAGGTGTCGGCCACACATAAAATAGGCGAGTGGAAACCCGCGCTCTGATGTGGATAGGAATTCCGAGCGCGTGCGTGGCGTGAGAACGAACGAGTTGTACAACAAATGTCATGCTTTATTGAACGTCTTTTCGCTACAGTATGACTAACTATCTGCTCCTCTAGTGCGTACGTGCATAAAATTAAAGATTCCCAGGTATACGCGATGGATACCAGACGTGAAATGTAAATATAAATAGATGGGGATGCACACAGAAGTTAAGGTAAGTTTCATGGAAAACTAAACGACACCCATAAGCGACAGCAGCTCGACAGGTTTAGGGTACCACCATCGGAACGCCCGGACAAGTTGGAGCATGAATCTGACGTCGTAAGCGCGCACCTAAACGGCAGTTTAGTTGAACGATTTCGGCCTATAGTTATACTACTAATGAGTAGTTTGGTAAATTTGATCATTTACATGGGGTCTAATTGGCCAACCGAGGCGCTGGAATCCTACCCGGGACTGTGAACGCCTTGGATCATTTGGTGAATTCCATGTGAGACAGCGGGGCGGGTGGGCATCTGAGTCCAAGTATGAAATTCTCGATTTCCTTGCTTGGTTTCGGAGCTCGGGTGACGGAGCGCTCGCCGTGTTCGGGCGTGTTGTTTCTGTCGTTGTTTCGGATCTAGACGAAGCCCTAAATTTTCACAACTGGGGCTCTTTTGGATCGTGTTGTTGCCTTCCTATTTTTTTTCAGCTGTTAGTAGAAGGTACTCACGCTTTTCGTTAGGAGCTAATCGTATTCCATTGTACAGCCGGGCCACGAATTTTATTGTGACTGCATCAGGTGTCTGGAGGCGCCAATGAATGTGTGGGTAAACGACAATGTTTAGTTTCATTTTGACTCTACAGATGGCGTTAATTTCGGGAACGAATATGGGAAGTAGTAGAGTTTGTAGACCATGCACGGATTGCTGGTGTCATATTTTAGGCTGGTTGCGTCATTCCGTTGCGCGTTTGTTTGACTTGCTTGTGTGTGAGCTCACTCCCATAAGTGAGGATCAGGTGCTTGCTTTAGTCAAGCACTTGACTGCTTGTGTGTGTACGCAACCGTGTGCTCCGGTAAAACAACCCATGATGAGGCATCCAGGTGGGTTTGATCTCTCAGGTGGTTGATCGATTTCGATTAGGGTCAACAGGGACGTAAGGTTTTTCGTGACATTCACGTCCTATATTTTCAACTTTGGCCTCCTCACTTTAGTAATCAATTTCAACTCTTGATTGATAAGTTCAACTAATCGATACAGTGCCAGTCAAATATTACCAGATTGACAGTCACCATCCTGCACTGTCGTGACCAATTGTGAGCCCTAGGAAACTGGCACCTCGAAGAACGAAACGCACCGAGCCTCTCGAAAATTAAGTTGACAGCGAATCCGTAACTCGACGGTAATCAAGCAAATTACGTTTAGCTGTGCAGTTTTCACAATGGGTGCGAGAACTATGCCCCACGAAGAGCTTTGAAGGGTAGATTAATAAACAGCATGAATATAAAAGGTCTCATCTTTATGAATCACTACGCTCACACTGTGAGTGATTGCACAAGAGTCATCCGGCTAGTTGAGCGAATCCCCACCTCTGAATGCTTTACCAGATACGACTGATTTAACGCCCGATTGATAGGAGACGTCAGAAGTGATAACATACTTGTTATGGTCACGCTCGATCTGAGGGCGAACAGCTACTAGACGGTTGAAATCTCCTCCAATTTAGACAGTATGAAGCAGATAGCAGAAGTCTGTATATTTAGCTTGATATAACATGATGTTATTCGGCAAAGTAAGCAGGAAGCGCATCTTCCAAAGAAGCAACCAAGATGAATCACGTCATTTCGATCGATCCGGCCCCAGGCGAAATGATCTGTATTATTCCATCGACCCATCAGACTGAAGCCACACGATCGACGTCTGTACGCTACCTTAACTGTGCTTTATCGCGTTTGTTTTCTGCTGCCCTAAGTAACCTGATTTGTTCTAACGCCCTAACTACCACATCTAATTGCCTCGTTTGATTCGCTGTGCGTTTTGACGGTCATGCATGACAATCGTTTCGCCCTATATATTTGGAGCCCTATGGTCTAATTATGACTCGGGTTTCCAATGGACGGTGCTACCACTTCTCTTCACCTTCTCAGTTCTAGGTCAAACGACTGAGCACATAATAGGAACTGACGATCCTGCACCTTAAATGTCTAGCCGCTGGCACTGACAGGCTGTGTGAGACATTTTCTGGTGACCATCAAGTTATCAAGTGATTTTTTCATCTTTGCCTACACAGATGGAAGCAACTTTACGTGTGGAGGGTGTCGTGGGTGCGTCCAAGACAGCTATATCTCCGGTTAACCACAGTGTATATGTACATGGATTAGAGTTTTGAGAGTGTAAACCAATCCAGACATGCTCACAGATTTGAGAAATGCATTCAGTGTGAAGTGACTCTAACTGAGAGGGGTTGCCTACATAACATACTGCTCATTTTTGCGTAAAGTTTAGAAGCATGAGCACCAAGTCACTTGTTCTTCAATGACGGGGACTGTATGCTATTGAGTTGTGACATGTGAACACAACCTGTGTGTCCGTTTTAACGTTCCCATCAGATGGCCATAACTAAACCAGCACTAAACCACCATTCCTGGAATCTCTGAGAGACAATACAAACCCAGCTCATTGAATTTCTTGGTAGTCTGTGAACGAATGTGCAGTGGATACCAGGTTTGTGCTAGCTAGCTGGAAAGAACACTGTTCGGTCTGTTCAGTGTAACTCAGCCGTTTCAGCGTGATCAGGTAAATCAGTGAAATATAATAGGGAATTTCGATTAACACACTTTGAACATCACACATAATTAATCGAATCCTTTTTACAATCCCATAGACTTCAGTCACCTTATTCGGATAAAAACATCAGACTAGTGTTTTTCACCTGTTGTGTGTGGCCGGAAGTGTCCACTCTTGCCACTGCTAGGAGTGGAATTTCGGCCAGGCAACTGTGTTGGCTGGCTGACGGGGACCTCTTAAAGAAAAGTGGATAACGGCTTTTCCGCACAGTCCTACTGCGTTGAAATTTGAAGTTGTAAGCACGCTTGCCTTCAATGTTCACAGTGTGAATTGCGATTGTCGTAATTTGCACTGTAGTTCAGGTAGGCACCCAAATCAACAAAACCAACACAGTGAAGATGACAAGCTTCGTTAGCAAAATTCCTCTGAAGTTATGGAGAGCAGAACTGATCTGTCCAACATTAGGTGAAGTCGGCAGGATTCCGCCAACCATGACTGCACAAAAACTCAGTGTAGCATTTTATAGAAATCTGACCTTAGAGCACAGTTACATACACTTTAAAAACCAACCCACTTTCACTTGTTACTCAACAAGCGAAAGACTGCACTACACATTGCGTTAGTCTGACCTACCTCACACTGGATGCGTCGGTCGCCGCAATTGAACAGTTGCGATCATGAATGATGTCCGATGAAATGTAACTACTGTGCACGCACACGAGCGCATTGTTTGGCTGGAATGGTGTCTTGACCACCCAGTAAATTAACTCGCATTCACAAGCACACACAACCACCTATGACCATTTGGCGATCATGTGCCGCTTGAATAAATTAGCTTGTCCATCTGGTTAGTTGTGGTAGCAGGTTAGCAGGCCCATTGAACTGAGTTCTGCTTACCTCTCTAGTTAGTTTATGGTGGCGACATGAACATGATCATACCACGGACAGAGACTGATACGATCACACAGATAATTGAACCTGACAATCTAACAACGAATAGCGTGCCTCTAGAAAGAAAGAATATTAAACTGTACGAATATTTATTACTTCCTGGGTGAAAAAAAGTTTCTTCACTGTTTACTGGTAGTAATGGACATTCACCAAAGTCTTTGCATAGGTTCCATTTCAGACACTGAGTATGGGTCTTTGCAAGTCTGCAATAAACGGTGAGAAATCTACAACGACAATATTGTGGAGCCTAATCATGACCTGTTAGTGGTTTCACCTGCCTACAGGCATCACAGTAGGTCTGCTTTGCTTTCTAGTTTAGGAATTTGAAATGGTTACAGGAAATAGCATACATACGTCTTATGGTGGTTCCCTGTATTTAGGCGATTATTTAGCAAATAAACGTGGTTATTTCAGTATCTACAATCCTCTTAGCTTCATGTTAGAAACAACATATTCCTTCACGCGTTCTCAGCAGAGGAGAAGCGAAAACAATATGAAGGCCATACACTTGGGTAAGCTGGTTTCTCCTGCGTGTCTAGAGAACGAAAGACAATGAGAGAATTTCGTTACAACTTCTTGTCTTCTCAGTCGCGGTTCATGCGGACTTGCACACGTCCTTGAAGAATGTCCTGAACTCAACAAGCTTGGCATACCTAGTAGGTGGGCGCAAGATTTGGCTCACGCTTCGCGTATCCGAATGTGTTATATGGGGCTTCGAAGTGTCACATAAAATTCCCGTTTACTGGAGACGGTTGCCTGTGCCGACATCTCCATTTTCTCGTTAACTCCAGGGTCCAAACGACATGATAGCCCTCAACGAGTGGTAGTGGAGTCCGTATCACGACGACCTGTGATAACAGATCCGTTCGACTTGAGGTCGTTCCAGTGTGTGTGGAAACTCCGACAGATTTCGTCAGAACTCATGCTTCCCTTGACAGAGGTTCAAACACAACCGATCTCAAACGAAGTTTTGTTGATAGACTACAAGTTGCTACAGTTCAGTCTGCCCTGCCAATGACTACATTGGGTGGTACGCTTAAATTTAAGTGTGCCAAAGCACAGACCTAGTTTTTTCCGTTGTCTATACAGGAAACCGCTCAAGTTGATGAGGCGCACACCATAAAAGGCCTACTGCTTAGGCCTGTAATTTCTTTGCGAGATGTGGGTGAGCCGTGGCGCCACTTGAAGGAAATTGGATTCGGATGGACTGACAAAAAAAGGGTTAGTATACCGATTGAATGTGATATCCCAGAAGCTCGTTAGGTACCTGCCCAAAGAGTCAGTAAGGTGAAACAGCCCTATGCGACTAAAACGTTGCTTGGCTGGATGATTTGTGCAGTAGTGACATAATTTGACTTTTGATACTGACTGCTACAACTGAAGTGTATAGCTGATTGTTTCGCGTATTTCATCGTTTCCCAAATAGTACCGTAGATTATCCGGTCAAATCTTGCTTCGAATCCCGCGGTCTTTATTTGTCTACGCGTTGCTAGAAGACAGTTCGGTCGTAACGTATTCGGCTACAAAGAAGCAAACTGCGGACACGAAGGGCCGAGCATACCACGGTCGGTTTCATTGACTATAGAATATTGATAGGTAGAAGTTATAGTGAATTCAGGACTGTAGGAAGACTGAAGCTGACTTTGTTGTGTTGCCAACTTTTAAGTAATCTAATAAAATATCTGAAAAATTCATTGGAGGTTACAAAAATTAAATGCCAATTTACACACATGAAGGTTTTGAAGTGCACTACGCAACTGTAAGTGGTATAAATTCAGTATACTGAGCTGAAACCTGAAATATTAAGGCCGCACTTCGTAGGATCCATGAACTACTAGCTATTCCTAATTGTTTACGTATCAGCTCAGAAAAAGTCCGGAATTGTTGACAGATTTCTTCCAAGTCGCACAGTGTTCAGCGTCTCCAAGACGGGAATGAAGAAGTTTAAAAGTGTATGAAACAAAGTTTAGTGACGAAAATGTGTTCTACTTTGCTAATTTACCCACAGTCACACACTACTATGACACTGGAAACATATAATACT
Source organism: Paragonimus westermani (assembly GCA_008508345.1). Taxonomy (NCBI): domain Eukaryota; kingdom Metazoa; phylum Platyhelminthes; class Trematoda; order Plagiorchiida; family Troglotrematidae; genus Paragonimus; species Paragonimus westermani. The sequence goes on along the minus strand of QNGE01001133.1, from coordinate 179,658 downwards.
ACGAACCGGTTCTCTACCTAACCAACCTTTGCGCGATTAAATAGCTTGCGGTCTAAAGAGACAAGATCGTTGGTTCTTGTGGACAATCTCGTAAGCCAGCCGCTCCAGTGTTCATTTGAGCAGTCTAACCAAACACACACATTTGATCACTACCGTCATGCCCGACTTTGAAAAAATCGATTTGGAAACAAAACTTCGATTTTGTCCTCCAGTTTAAACGTTGAACGCCATCATCATATCAAGCATACTGTGCATCATAGCATAGTCTAACACTAGCAAGCACATTATTCGAACGAACAACAATTTTGTGGTTCAAATCATACAAAATCCTATTGACATAATCCGTTACAAACTGTATAAGGGCGACAAACTTTCAAGTTTTTTGACTCAGGTTTACGATGGACTACTTTTCTTGACAAAGGACTATCAGCTGACTATGGGGAGTCATTCTAACCTAAGCTCCTATGACGGCCGTTTACAGACCACAGTCCACTGTATTTCAAAAACTATCAGCGCCTTGAGAAAATAACCCTCTAAGTCCTGATCTTTTCTCTACTGCCGTATTAAAGAAGCAGGCTAAAGAGCTTCTAAGACCCCTCCAATTATTTATATTGCCCCCATTCTTAAAGACGGTGTTTGCAATGAGCATGCTGATTATGGGCTAACTGTATTGTTATGAGTTGTCTCGAATATCATGAAAAGCTTGATTGTCGACCAGCTGTGTAGAAATTTCACTCGATTCGCCTTGTTAACTGAAAGTCAGTGTAAATTTCGAAGGGGACTCACGTGTGCTACCAATTTACTGACTGCTAAGGAAGACTGGACAGAAGAAATTGATCAAGACCAACTAGGTAATGTAGTTTTTCTACACTTAAAGGCCTCCGACCGTGTAGACCAGTTAACGTTCTATATGAAATGGCGTATGTATGGTGTGGAGAATTCTTTAATCCTGTGGCACATGAACTATCTCCAAGATCGCCGGTTTAATGTCAGAGTAAACGGAACATTTTCAGATTAGTGCCATGCGGTCAACTGTGTGTCTCAAAATTCCACACTAGGTTCATTGTTCTTCATTCCGTATGTTTAAAATCTAGCATCTTGCCGATTGCCTGTTGTTGTTCGATGCTAAAAGTTTTGCAGTAAAGTTTGGAATATAATGCGCAGGGTTATAGGGAATGAGGAGCTACAGAAATATTGGTACATAGTGCTCAACTGGACCATTTGGCACGGTTAAATATAAGGTGACGCACCTGTGCCATTCGGTCCGAGCACTCTGCTTTCTGAGAAGCGAAACTATAAGTCAGTGGAATCTGGCGACGGTTGTTTCAAGTGCCCTCTACCCGTCTCTCAGCAATGCGTCAGTGTTAAAAAAACCAACCGGGTAAATGAGTTACTCACCGGACTGCTTGAATGCTTTAATTCAAACTATTTTACTGGTAAGTGCAATTCGATAGTGTGCCCGCGTGTCGTCAGTGCTTTGTGGAGGGCACTAATCTTTTTATAAACGTAAAACTAGTTTCGACACTGAGTTTTTCGCTCTAACCAGTTAGGTTGCGCAAACTGAGTGCGCTATCGGTATATCAGAAGAGCCTATTTCAGTGTGTAGGATCTTCGATCAACCCCAACATGTCTTGCGAAAAAATACTCCTACCTCAGGAGTGACTCACCATGTTTGGCATTTACTCAAGTTCGACGAACATCTTAATAACTAAGTTTTTAAACCCAGCTGCTAACAACAACACCATTATTCCCAAGTATCAGAAATCAAAAGAGCTATTCAACTTGTAGAAAACACTCTTTTAGAGTCCGTCTGTGCCCATTTTGGAACAGCCTACTCGGACCTGTCATCAGTGCATCAACGCTAGCAAAATTCAGGCGCAGACGTGATATCACACCAGCTATTCAGATAACCTGCGCTGTACAAACACTACTGCAAACTGAGACTATTTTCAACCTCTCATTAGCACCGTTTATCACGGCGACTGCTATATTCGAAAAAAACAGTTCCTCCCGCAAAGTTGAATACAGCAGACAAAAGACTAACATGACTTGATTTGTGCGCGAGCGAATCTAGCTGCATCTATGCTGGTGTCGACCGTGGACGGGTTAAATGTAACGTAATTAGAAGACAAAGGTGATTTTGGCGAACAGTCTGTTTTCGGTTATTCATCATCGGGCCAATTACATAACATTTTATACCATCATGGTTGTCAAGCGAGAAGAAATCAAGAGCAATTAGTCACATAGCTACATCAAACGGTTGTGAATTGGACGACAATTAAGTAACAAAATTGACCTCCGGAGTTGTCAAGTGGGTAATGGGGGGCCATGGTAACCGTAGGGTCTGAACAAATTTCTTCTGAGCGCACAACTGTGGATTGCGCAACCGGATTCCGATCGCTTCCGCGGTGGCCAGAATACGAAATTTGACTCCTCTAGATTGACGGCTGGGCAGGCGGTAAATGGGCTGGAAAGCCACTTCTGGGGAGATTTGGTGCCCTGTGTCTACAAGGTGCGCCAGAATTGCACTCGAAATGGACTTCACCTCGCCC
>QNGE01001133.1:153790-166758 GCA_008508345.1 Paragonimus westermani | reverse complement strand
GAAAAACCACGCCTCCGATCTGGCCGTCTGTCGTATTTCGCCTGCCCTGCCTCGCCCGTTGGTCCGATCCAGTCGAGCGATGACTCATCCGGTCGCGCACGTTGTCCTTGATCCGATCGCGGCAGGTTTTCGAACGTACCTCCCCCGCGTTGAGGTATTCGGCCGAGCGTTCGAAAGCTCGCACCTCCGACCTGACAATCCACCACACAGTAACACGAATTTCTGCACCCCCTTAACCAAGTGTCCTGTCACCTCGGAGATCAAGTACCTTCCGGGTCTGCCTATGTAACCTTCTCCGCAGTCACGCGTATACTGGCGAATGCAATGTGTGTGGGCATCGCTAGGCTGGTTGCCCTCGCTTGAAGGCACTAAATTTCAGTCTAAGTGAGTTTCTCAATCGTTAAGTTGTTTGCTGAGGGACCGCCATTAGTATAGACCCAACTATCAACCTTGGGTATTGTTTCGGAATACGGCGAGCGCAACGAACTCCATTCAAGCCAAACAAGACCGCTACTGTGTTTCAGCGTGACGGGAAACTAGAAAAGTGTTCCGTTCTGTCCCAACTTCCGGATGAGTACAGCGCGTACTTTATAGAATTGCAGTAAACAGAGCAGTCCATAACATTAATTGGAAACCTACGTATGATCCATGGCCAATAATCTGAGCAACTGGAGTTAGCAAAACGATTTATTGAACCCCCTTAAGCGGGTCAAACATGAAGGGACTTTTCGATAACAATTCGAGTGCACGCTGCCCTAATCATTGTGCTCGCCGGGGCTGGATCAGGCCAAAACGCTTGAGATTGTGCAGGCTAGTAAATACGCCGAAGTAATTGTGAACATTACGAAGGGGAGACTGACGGAGATTTGACGGGCAAAGAAGTTAACCAGTCTAATACGAAGCACGTTCTAGACGGTGATTCTGATGGCAGCACACCACTGCTCTGTATCACAAAAACAGAGGTGACCACGATTAACTTTTAGGGAACTGACTGAGCGGATTTGTTGGCTTAGCGAGGGACATTATCTGGTCGCCCAGGTTGACGCCACTATTCACAAATGCACAGAGGACATCATATTATGCGGACCATCAGGATAGTACAAGTAACCTCGTACAGTTGGTACACATTACCGCATGTGTATGTTGAACATGTGGCCACTACAAACCACTGTTTCCCAATCCGGTTACCGACTTCGCGATTGGAATCGTAGTTGTTTGTTTGTTTCGTGCTGGGATATGCAGTTGTATTGTGAATTCACGTTATGTTTGTGGCTCAAAACGTAATTGATTCAACGAGAAAGACGGAACCAGACAGTTGGCGAAAGGTTAAGGAATGTGACTGTGGAATACACGGTGCGTCTTGCAGGGCAAAGGGTACAAAGTAACCAATCAAATAAAATTACGTTCTGTGTGCTCCAAAACCGTTGAAATAATTTCACTTGAGTGTTCGAAACATGAATGAAGCAAATGGGCACCATTTAGTTATTCACCTATTAAACTGAGTTACCACAGGAAAACAGGATACAAGCGATGGTCTCACAGTACACGTAATGTAATGTGAAAACCAACTGTTAGACTCCTAGCACAAGGAGAGTTATCCTGGAAATCATTGTTGAAATAATAACTTTCAGCTACTCGTTGAGGTCATTGCTGTTACCATTTTAGATGCTGAACGTTCATGGAACTGAAAATGTTCAGTTTTTGCTTAAATACAGGTTCGCGTCATTCCGGTGTATTTGAACCCAATGAGCTACCAATATGCGGCCAGGTTCATCAGTATTGCGGTTCCAAAACGTACAACAGCAACTTGTGTACAATATTGGAAGGATCAAAGCAACGTGTCCTGAACATCTAAACGACATGCCCTTTACTTTGTGAAGTGGTTCGTCTTGACGTCATTATGCAGAACACTTAAGTCTCCGCGTGGTAGTTACAATCAGCATCGTCAAGACTGCCCCTACACTGCATGGTGCATGATTGACTTAAGTTAGCTACTGATTAGTCTGCCGTTTTCGTCATACTAGAGTACTCAGTTTTGGACAGATCTATCGAGCGTCGGTCATAGCCACGTACATTATGGTCACCGAATAGGACAGTTGGCACGCGGTGCACAGGGATGCGAACACAGCTAATAAAAAGCGGACAGTAGTAACAATTTTGAAGGTGGAGTTTCATTTGTGGACACTTGTGATGGACATTCGAAGAGGGATGACAATTGATGGTAGAAAGCGTAACTCTAATCAAAGCGCTTGAATGAATTCGTTTTCTGTTACCTTTTAAGCGAATACCTGAAGTTATGTTCCAACAATGCGAAGCAAAACGAATTGGATTTTACCTGGCAATTTCGATAGATTTCATTCTGAACGATGGCGGAATTCTAGATATTCCCATTTTTCGACCGGTCACCTGTGGCTCCGCCAGAAGTTGTCTACCTAACATTGAGCTTGACCTAAACAGCGCGATTTAGGAGGTTCAACCGTCAGACCACCAATCAGTTAACCGTGCAAGCAGCATTGACTATCCTGCCGAATGCCCACGCCATGGCCCATGTTGATAACGGTCTAGTTTGATTGCAACCACTGAGCCCAATGGACGAGTGAAATGGACAGTGATCATAGTGAAAGTCTTGCCTTCTGCTTCGTATAGGTATGTGTGACTGGAAGCGCACATCGGTGAACAAAACCGTGGCAGAAAGAAAGGCGTGTAACCGTTACTATGTCTATCATTAGGTCAAGAGATGTTCGTTATTTTCTCGCGAGATAGGCCTAGATAACACAACGCTCTCATGTTAGTGATAGAAGCAAAGGAACTCAGTTAACTCCTCTGGATTCCCGACCATGCCTGTTTGTATCAACCGGCTTCTTTGGCGAACTCCTTGAAAAAAGACCACGAATAGCACCGTCCCAATTTTTCGGAGCACCTAACCGTTGCCGTTTTTGGACATGTTTCGTGTGAAAAGAGTGAATGGACCGAGTGCGCGGCCACCCATGCTCTCCCGAACACTCTAGTTTTGACCCCTGTCTCATCGATTGATCAATTCCGACAATCGGATGCACCTTGTGGAAACTCTCTGATAGGGAGTGCAACAGCGAGAGAGACTATTCACTCAGTGCTGCCTAGTAAACAGCGCACCGCAAATGATTAACACATTCAGTTACAAATTAGGAACATCTCGGCTAAGTGCATGCCATTTTCATCGATCGCTTCTGAATAAACACAGACTGTTGTTCGCCGTCCGCTTTTACTTCCCGGGTTTGGATTTTTTAGATTATTCGCACACCCAGGACACAATGTTCTCAATGAGTTGGTCCAAAGCTTCACACCAAGCAGTGTTGTAAAGTGCAGTAGTTTCATCTCCACAAATTCTGAACAGCTGACCTCCGTTACTTATGGTAATGTACACTGGTCGGCTTTCCAAATCCACCAGTTACATGAGTCTTGTTGTATGGTACATTTGTGAATCGCACGCCTTCTGTGAGTGTCCCATGGTATTCAAATAAATTCGGCGGTATGTAACTTCATCTTGAAAATTATTCTACTTCACCCTTAAAGTTATATGAATCATTTATTCACTCCGCTTATGAGAAAAAAGGCGTAGCAAACAACTTTGTTTTCAGTGCTTCATCATCAGGCTAGTCCCTCTAAATGAGAAGGACACATGGACGAGCAGGGCATGTGACTCAGACTACAAGCAGACTGTTTCCGCGCGGATATTAACAGAGTTGTCACCGAATGAGGCAAACGAGTTTGAGAGTTATGTTCAGCAGATCGTGACCAAAAGACGAGAAAAGAAGTCAGCAAGGCTAAGAAATCAACTCAACCCGACCAAACCTAGAGCCGAATTTACGAAAAATCCCGAACGGTACGTACATAATTTTTCCTCTTTGGTGTTGGATAAATTTGTTCTTGAAGTTCTATCATTAGGAGCGGAATTTTGCTGTCCTGGGAGTAAACATAGACAGCTGGATTTAGGAAGTCAATTTGAGAACGTTTATGACCAATTGATCGATCTGAATCCCTCATCACCTATGAATGCTGAGATGCTCAAAGCAACCCTAGTCCAGTCATGCTCTCAGTACCTGACCCGGAAAACCATAAGTAAAAACCTGCTCACTCAACAGCACCTAACCTCACTGGAGTCACTAAGGCGAAATGAGGACCTGACAAATGTGCTGGAATCGTCATGCTGGATAAAGCCGACTATTTGGCTAAAATGAATGCACCACTGGCAGACAGAACCAAATTCGTCTGTACAGTGACTGAAAAGGACAAAACAGTGGACACTGAGAAGACATTAACGAAAACACTGAGATGCGTGAAACAACGAGGACTGATTGACTCAACTACCTTCGAAAGAATTAGACCAGTAGGTAGTGTAATTCCCAGGCTTTACGGGCTACCTAAATGGAGTGCCGCTGCGGCCAATTTTAGACATGTGTAACTCGCCGTATCATGCAATGGCGAAATGGCTAGCTGAATTGTTAGAGCCGGTCAGGAAGAAACTAGCGATTCACAGTCTTAGAGATTCTTTTAAATATGTCGAAACGGTAAATCAACTGAGCGCAAAGGGAATGCGTTTATTCTCGCTTGACGTCACGTCTCTCTTCACCAATATCCCACTAAGTGAGACAATCGAGTTTCTCGGTTGGTATATAGAGAGCAATGGCACAAACGTGGCGATACCAGTAGATGAACTAAAGCAGCTTTTGTATCGCTGCATCTACAACGTTCAGTTCAGGTTTTCGGGTAAGCTATATCGCCGAAAAGACGGAGTAGCAATGGGGTCACCGTTAGGTCCCTTACTAGCCGATACTTTCATGGCAAAGCTTGAAAGTAGTTCACTGGCAGACCACATTAAGTCATTGGCTCTTTATAAACGTTATGTAGATGATATTATCTACATCACAAACGAATCTGAATGTCTCAATAAAACACTGATGCAATTCAACTGTGCCCATAAGAATATCCGATTCACCCTGGAGCCCGAATCACCGGCAGGGATGGTGTTTTTAGACGTGTTCATGTCACGTCCTGAGGACGGCACAATACAGCGTAAGCTATATCGTAAAGCAACCTGTACAGGACAGTATACAAATTTAAATAGCTTCGTACTTTTGAGACGAAAGAAGAACCTAGTCCGGTGTTTGCTAGATAGGACCGTGAAAACTTGTTCATCTGACACCATAGAGAAAGAAAAACAGCTTGTATTTAACACACTCGTTTCAACCAGTGTGGCTACCCAGAACACTTTATTCGTAAGCACATGATAGTTAACACAAAGGGAAGTGTGCCGCAAACTGTAGACGAAAAACCTGTCTATATTACTTTGCCTTTCAAAGGCCATAGTAATGCTGAAACTATAAGCAGGAAACTTAAAGTAGCACTTAACAAAACCTGTTTCGCAGCTCAATCACATAGGTTTACATCGGTTTACATCCACATCAGTTTTGCGTCCCCACCTGACAGATATATTGCCTGTACATGCTGCCTCTTTTTGTGTTTACCGTTTCGTTTGTTCCTGTGTAACAAGCTACATAAGCCGCACAACAAGGCGACTATGTGAACGCATGCGGGAGCATCATCCGGCGTGGCTAGCTCGAGGGTCGATAAAGGCTTGCTCATCAGCGGTCGCTACTCACTTGGTGCAATCGAATCATCTGATCAACCCGGCCGATTCGTTCAAGCCTATCTATCGAGTCGGTGGAGCGCAAACAAACTGGGTCAAAGGTCGTCTACTAGCCATTTCAGAAGCCATCGCAATCCGCCCACATTCGCCCCCGTTATGCTCACAAAAACATCTGGTCAAAACACTGAACCTTCCGTGGCCCGGTATCGATAGCTCGGATCGATCTGTTACATAGCAGTACCGATTTTCCGAAAACGTTTGCAACCCAATTCACTGGAGCTACATAACTAGATTTCACGTTCGACTAACTGAACATTAATGATCACCATCCCTCAACCTACTGACATACTACCCCCAGCGAACCCACATAAATGTGTTGTGTTTAGCCTGATGATGAAGCACTGAAAACAAGCCTGTTTGCTATGCGTTTTTCCTCATGACTAAACTGGGCATATTCACGGTACTCACTTCGCTTAGTTTGTATTCCCTTAACCCGTCCATACACTGATTTTTGTAAGCGAAGATTTGTGTTATATACCCTCTTGTACCCGTTTTAAAATCAAGGGGCAGCGGGTGTGAACAACACGATGAAATCGTACAGTCACGGCTAATGATCGTTTTCCTATAAGGACAAATATCTCATCATAACTGTCTGTAGCTGAAAGCCGCCAAAACTGATCGGAATAATTGATACATATACGCGTGGCATATATCATGAAAACAGCTGCTGTTCTATGTGGGATACCAACCTCTTGGTGCTGACTGGTTTGGTGGACAATTTGGATGTAGGATGACTTTGGGATTATAGGGTTCAACCATTAATCATTAATGCTATCAAAATGCCAAGTAGTATTGATCGTCTTGGTCAACACACCGTCATGGTGTGAGCAGTGTTGAGAAAATGCTATCAATCTTCTGCCAAACCAGACACTCGATTGATTATCTGGTAGATATCACCGTTTCCTACTACTATGGGGCAGATAATTTCGGATTGGCAGGCGTGGTAAGATGGGCTGGCACAAACTCAGGAACGCGCTTCCAAATTGTTGACAGCCGACAGGTATACGGATAATGGACCAGTTTGGTAGAACAATACGAAGGCAAATTAATTTACCTATCCCAAAATAACTTTATGTAGACAGCAGAGTTCATTTTGTTGTTCAACTGCATACGGTGCTCGGGCTCGTTCATGCGAAAACAACCGGCATTCAACAAAAGTCATGTCGGGTGTGCATACTTAGAATGGACTGAACATATGTGAAAGAGTGAGCGATAAATCGCAAAGAACATTTACTTTCAAATCTTGTGAAGGCCAAAATATCAAACACTTAAGAGTACATTATGACATTTATTGACTGAACAAGTGAACTGAGTGAAGCCAGCCCGTTAGCCATTACTTGAAAACAATACCAAATTGAGGCGAACATTCAGCCGTTATAATTATGTGAAAATTTCTTAATTTAATAAATCGGAAGTCACAAAGAAATGAACTTGAGTAACAGGATTAAGGGAGGGGTAGCAGCTACGGTCAATAAGCCGTTTTGGGTCTGTTCTCCAAATAATCAGCCAATTTCGGTTTGTCTTTTAAAATTCGTTCACGATGACTTTGAAAAATAGTAAATTTGTCGGTTAAAAATCCCGGAACATTGCTCTCCACTTGATCTATAGTGCATAAGATGCAAAAATCGGCCAAGGTCGCCTTGTTACCAGTCACCAGGCCATGTTGAGAGGCTTCGAGGTGCTTGGCCATCATCTGTAAGCAGATGTAGTCACATTTCATCATTCAACAAATAAAGAGTTATATAGCAGGATAAATTGGCCAGGTGCTCTTAAGATATTAGTTGTAGACTGAACAATGATTATGTAACTTTGCTTGGATTGACTTCGATGGCTTGACAGTTCAACGCATCCAACTAACAGGCAAAGAGAGAGTTGAATCCATCATACCGTTTGTGATAGCATAAACGCTACAGACAAGTTCGCTGGATGAGCGTTAGGGCTAGCAGTTTCCATCAAACTGATCGTTCTGAATAAAAAGCTGAATGACAAAAATGTGGTCAAATGCAAGTAGCGGTCAACACGAAAATTGGAAACCCCAACAACTCGTCGGGGACTAGTGTAGCTTGGAGTAGGTGATATGTTTAGTATACAGTCTGTTTACAGATTACAAAGACAATTTTAAGTTGAAAATTAATGACAAAAAAGCTGTTAAAACCAGTTGTCGTTTTGTTCGAACGCTAGCAATTAACGGCCACCTTTTTCATCTTGCCTAGGAATTTCCTATCACATGGTCGTTGACTGCAGTTCATGGAACGACAGCATTACAACCACTTCCACAGAGAGGAAGAAGTGTGAGTGTCGTTCATTCCACGATTTACGAGGCGGTGTGATAAAACATTGGTCAGTTCACACAGACTGAGGGGACTGTTGTACACGTATGAGATATCAGTATCCTAACGGAGATAAGTCCATCTTGTTTCACAAGTTTCAGATAATGTACTAAGCAGCTGGAAATCTGCCACCTATCTGAAGGAAAATCTCTCGTCACTAACCTCTAGGATCCGTGAATGAGTTATGGTTACCCCGCTAACAGCTCTGTTCTGTGCATTATCGTGACATGAAATAGATCACAAGTGACTTGAATATCGTCAGGCTGCACAACCATTGAGGGATGATTTAGTGGTTAACTCAGTAATCCGTTATTAAGCAGTTGCCAAGTGTTCACATATACGACCCATAGAAAAAGAAACCAAAATGGACTCACAACACATCCGTGTGGTCATTTAAGATAAAAACAAGTTGACGAGCATGTGTTTTCGAGAAATTCATCATCAGGTCATTAATTTTCTAAAGGTTAGACAATAGATGTCGATTAAAGCGTGGGGAAAACGCACTTGCAGTTGGTCACCGACAAAGTAACCAGATCAGCCCTATCCATCAACAGGTTGGTTCAGACAGTCTGTCAGTGTTAACTCACGGTGAACGGAGTGTGGGTTCGTGGTTGGACGAATGGTGGGCCAAGAGAGTTTAACAGCATGTATGACCTTCTTACGATAACCTAACATAAGATGTAGGGATCGGATGACAATCGGTCCAGCCGTCGGTACGTTGAGACGTTGTATTGATCTTAGTTGTTGTCTGGACGCTCTGTAGTCGACACGAAAAGACTGGCTAGAAGTCACGTTACAACTTGTGTCTGCCAGATGCTCTAGGATAGTGCTAGCTACTGAACCGAAGTATATGGTCTTTGCTAGTTTCTCAGCACACGCCATTTTTAGTGTACTCTGTGTACTGCGTTATGCGTTACTAACTGCGGCAGGTGACGGCGGGAGGAATACCTGAAGCGGCTAGGCGAGGATGCCTTCTCTGGCTGCAAAATCCATGTGCGTTCTGCTACACAGGTTCCAGACTTTCTCCCTTACCAGTAAGGTGACAGAATCACCATCCACACTAGTGTTTAGAAGTGCCTTCGGACATGACCGTGTTTTAGTGCCTGCATGTATCTGCAGAATTGAGTATCTTTATTTCCAAGTTCGTTGTTCATCTGTTTACCAACAAACAAAAATTTAATTACAAAACGAATTGTGGGAATGCAGAGGTTGGTTGAATTCATGACCACCAATAGGAGTCACGCAATTCATAACGTACAGACCTGAAAAACATGCCGCGTACGGGAAATCACATTGTAATCGGGCAGGACTGTAAGAGAGTGAAAACTTTCAGATCCGAAATAGTTCGATATGTCGTCATTAAACTAAAATAATTGGTACAATCTTTTACCAGTACACGTTCGTGTTGTTCAGTTCGATGTCTCTAACCCTCTGTCTGATTTGCTTTTCGCCTCGGCAACTGATGGTGTTCTAAGTTGGTGTGGCAGTCCACATCTAAAAAGCAGATGCTTTAGGAAATACAATAAAGGAATTTGGAAATTCACAGTTCTTTTGGTGTAGCGGAAAGGGTTCGTACAACCACAAACTCAACAGGCAAGCGGTTTGCTCCGGCCACGTGAGAGAAGTTTACGCTTCAGGCTACTGAGTGGTTACACTGATTTTATGGTACCCTTCGAACATTCTCCAGTTCCCGTCTATATAAGTAGATTCATCCGAGCTCCCTGAACACCAAGTTACCATCTTCCTCATTTAACGTGTATTACGGGTAGACTGAAATCAAAGCACTGCCAAGTTATCCTCCAACTTAAAATAGTCTACGTGTACATACTCATTGACAGTGCGAAACCGTTCCAGGTTATCAATATCAAGCTGAATCTCCTTAAGAGATAAGCTTGAGACAGCATTTTCATAATTGTGAGTTTCCCGGTTGCCACTCGATTCACGTCGGTTTCCCACTATGGTCCTTCTATGTTTTCCTGTCTCCGTGCAACAAGCCAATCGCCTACCTTGAATAAGCTTACTTATGTGAGCCAATGAATGTCAACAACACAGAAGAGAATGGGCTTAAACCGAAAGTACTATCAGACACTTCACAAATTTGAACATTGTAAAAGCAGTGTGGTTCACACACAATTTACTTTGAAAGCCCCCAATTCCTTTTGGTGTATGTTAACTGGTCTACGCTGACCCGTTTGTTCCGGTCAGCATTAGAGTGTACTACCCTAATTATGAACTTTTTCTCTCGGATCGGTCTAAGATCCAAGTCGTCATCCCAGCGATGTTTAATCCATTGCTCAGCGAAAACTCACTCCAATTTAATGATGGGTCAGCCTTCCACGCGGACAAAAGCTGAGGTGACAGAACATGGACTTTCGCAAGCCAAACTGATGTGAGGTATCGGGAGTGCGAACGCGTGGTTCATACGATGTGCTCACATGATCATGGCTACCCGGTGATCGAAAACGTCAAGATCTGTTCATCTGTGTTGCTGCTCGTTCGAGCTACCTCACCACTTACTGAGTTGGATGGTTTATTTTATGCCCAAAAAAATAAGGGAAGTTTATGTGTTCTCTATCGGATACATGCTAATCTATTGCACTCCGTTGAGGAAGGAAATAGGTGAATAGTCAGACATTTCGTAACATTCGATAGGCGACCTCAAGCGTATGCAGGCCATAGTTGATCTAACACTAAAAGTCTATGTTCGCGGTGAGAATATACAGATGTATGGTTTTGATTACATTCGTCCTCTAGAGAGCGTACACTCTTCTCGTTGGTAGCCTCAATGCCTTGGGAATGATTTTCACAAAATGCAATCACCATCTTATACTCACTACTTCACGACAATTCGTGAGAGCTTTACGGGATAACAATTTTTGTGGTCGTGAAAAATGAGTTTAGTTAAACTAGTCTACCGATAGTTAGTGTGATAACGTAGTAAATCCAAGAATATGTTGAATTCGTCACTCACCATCCGTCACGTGCGAATAATTGTCAACTTACGCCAAAAAGTCTTGGTCCGTTTCCTTCTTTGAATTCCTCAATCAGTTTGGGCCTTGCGTCCTCCGTCGCATGTATGATCATGGCTACGTCTCGGTCGATGTCGGAACACTATCACGAGATCCAGAATGTATGAGAAATTGAAAACAAACTGAGTGCGTGTTATTTTTTACATGGCGGGTTAAGTTACACTTAAACGAGTTTATTCCATTAAGAAGTTTGAACAAAACAGTTAGATCACGAAACCTAATAGATACATGTATTTCGTGTTAGCCACCACGTTTGCATAATTAAGTATTCTTGGGATGAAACTTCAGAGACATTCATTCTGATGTGTGATGCTCAAAATCTAGAACGGCCGATCATCAAAATTGGACTATCTACCGATCATCTGATTGCCTATAGATCAGATTCATTGACTGAAAACTAATTGGCACACTCGTACTCATAGATAACAGACAGAAGTTAGTCTATTGATATCTAATTTAACATGTCCCAGTGTCACCCAGAGAACTCATGAACAGCCCCAATATCAATGCAAATTTACCGTGTTATCACGTTATTCTTTAGTGAGGCTAAGCGGGACTCATCCTCATTTACACTACTACGAAATTTGACATTAACCTCAAAAATGTCTGAACTTGTGACAGAAATTAAACAGCGTTTGAAAAAGAACCAACTTAGATCACGTGATGAAACTTAGTTGTTAACAGACAACCATTTAATGGCCTAATGACATTAGTGAGTAGATTAACACATATAAATAGAGAGCGCTAAGATATTCGATTATACAAACATCATTAACTAGGGGGTTTACGAATATCCACAGGAGGTGACTTTCATCGCCAGGCAGTAAAATTCTGACACTAAGCTTGCGAGTTTCTAATTTACGAAAATGGAACAGTTTTATGTGGAGGATGGTGAACTATCTGGAATAAATACGTAGATTTCACACAGACATTTTGCGACTTTGGTTAAACCTGTGGGATGGACGCAACACTATGGTGAAATTACTGGTAGTAATCCGCTTGTAATAGATTTATAGGAAACTACACAGCGGTTGTCGTTCTAAACTAACTATTGTCACTCTGTGCTACAGTTACTCCAAACCGATCATAGGGAAGACAGTGACCACTTAACCCTGGTAGTGTTTGGAAAGCTAGAGGCCATCCACCCGTCTCTGTTCCACTGGATTGAACTGACCGAGTGAGATTTACTCAGACAACATAAATTGCTTGTCTTACCAGACCAATCATGCGTTCAATCTCATAATATTCGTCATCGTTTGAGCCCATCATTTGATACTTCCTTGCAAGCCAACGAGCGATAGCCATACTCTCATTCATTCGTCTGGTTTTCCCACAGCAAGTGGTCACATCCAGGACCGGGAGTTTTCCACCTTCAATAGTCGGTTTAACTGCAGGCCAATCACTTCTTTCCAAGCGATGGTCTTCAAACTCCAGATCAGCTGCATGCAACACTAATCGAATACGTTCGGCAAGACCACGCATGTTGAAGTAGGTCAACTGCGTAAACAGAGGACATGGAAGAGAAACACATTAACAAAAGTTGCTGCGATGGGTGAAATGGATCACAGCGAGAAAATTCTTTTGAAGAACTTTAAGAGAGTTGAATTATTCGGTGAACTGAATTTGTAGACGGAATTTACGTGGAAGGAGAGTAACCACCAGAACATAATGTTTCGTGCGTTGAAAAGCAATTAGTTGTGAAACTGTGTCCACCCTGGTAGTCACTGCTGCACGTGTTATTATCGTCCAAAACCGAGAGTTCCATATTTTTGTCAAACTTTTGTGGATTGGTCTTCAATCGGTTTGTGTAAACTGATCGTATCGCTTGATTTCTGATACTTGTTCCGCTAAGAAGCTTTTCAATTTGACCACATCCGGCTCACACTGAACTTCAACCGCCCAAACCACCTGTTTGTGAGCACA
>QNGE01001133.1:140212-153551 GCA_008508345.1 Paragonimus westermani | reverse complement strand
AAGAATAGGTGTTGTATAAAATCTGAACTCAAACATCTATCCATAATTTTCTAGTGGCATTCTACTGAACAGTTACGCTGTAAACACGACTAGTACAAATAAACTTTATCTGATGGTGTTCTTAGAAGGAGGCGCTATAAAACCTCGGAAACCTCGGAAACCAGAAGGTCTAGAAATTAACCGAACCCGATGGGACCATCATTGGTTTCAATCAACGGGAACGTATTATCCAGTGTACGATCATTAAAGTTTCCATGTTTTCTTGGGGCAATTTCACCGATGGAACACGGTTGACAGTTTAATGATTGTGACTTACGACACAATGTCGAGGGCGCGAAATCCATCTTCCACTGTTTCTGTTTTGATTTAGACAGCCTTCCAATATCCAGCACTAAATCCGGTGTGGTCTGTTGCAGGTCACTTAATGGATTGTGACACTAAGTGAGAGACATGGGAGTATGAAAATGTCGGGGAAGTCGCCAGTTCCCCGAAAATATTGTACGACAAGGACTAACAAAGTACACTGGCGAGTGACCTTCAAAATTGGCACTGTCATGCGCCATTCGTCCTTCAACCCTTGTGACAAATCTCTGGTATCCCACCTACGCGCATCACTGTACTATTCGGCTCATCAATTGATCCGCCTTTAATTTGGTCTTCCTATAGGTCACAAACCCTTTAAATATGATCTGGTTTGTGACCGTGTTGTCTTCGGATTGAGTGACTTAAAAGGAACTCTGTCCGGAGGCCAGTCTTCTCTCCGTGTTCATGCGTTAGCCTTGGGTGGTTGGGTTGGCCGGGAAGTCTCAAACTAGTGCATATTTCGTAGTCCGTTGCTCGTTGCCGTTGCCTATCGTTCCGTTATACGTCGTCTCATTGACCGTTACTCCGTTATCTAGTTACCTGCCCGTAGGACAAGCGAACCAGTTACAACAGAAAATGTCGGAACTAAAGAGCGTGCTCGTCGGTCAGTTGTTGTCATGTTGTGTCCACCTATCGACAAAAGAAATTCCTTCATTTTTATAAATCTAGTGAAGATAGTGTATCGACTGCATAGTGACAACGACAATGCCAACTAAGCGTGGGCTCTAGAGTTTGGATTTCAGCTACTTCGAATGCATTCGGCTGTTTTTGGGGCTTAACATGTCGTGAACACAGAAGCCTTTTGATGCTCGAAGACGGAACGATTAATTTCAGTCATACTAAGAGATTGTATTTATGTGTAATGTGGAAAAGCATGACGACCAAAATAGTACTGCAAACGGTCTGTTACACCTCACTTTGATTGCAAAATAAACTGGATTCTTCAGATCATGGGAAGTATGTCATCAGCAGCCGGATACGTTTGAATTTGGAGGAATACAGAAATGAACAGCGTCCAGAATTTTGGTTAGAAATTACAAACGTTATGACGATTATGAGAATGGTTTCGGAATGTTCACAATTTACCCTCATTTGCATACAGATGAAGTTAGAACAGATAACCTTGACTTACTGCTGTCTACGTGGGCTTGTGGAGGCAGAACTGATCGATTTGTCCAACTGATTTTGCTGGAACTTAGCATAAACGAGTGTCGATTTGTTCATGGCACGTTTCCGTATACTGTTTTATCAAGCAGTCTTGTGGAAAACTGCGGACGTGGAATGTAAATTAACCGATTGGTTTTAAAATTTCCAGCAAGTACACTATGTGAGTAACCCGACAGGTGAAGATGTTATTATGTCAGGTTGAAGTACGTGCGTTGAAAGCGTATGGAGAAAATGGTTTTAAGACACATAGTTCGTTATGAAGATGACTTCACACCGAGCTGTACGACACTACACGGCTGTAACGGTGTAACGATGCGGAGGAATTACTTTTCTTGTTTAAACCAATTTTCAGACAACGGTTCACGCAAACTCAGCAGCACTGGAGTCGCTGAGTGGCATGCTCATCTGACGCTTTGTCTCTATCTTACATTATTCCGTGTTTATAATCAATCGTTCCGATGCAGCCGATTGTTTATTCGCTGGTTGCCGAAGCTGCTACGGAAGCGTAGTGTGCGTTGAGGTCACCCCATCTGCACTGTTCGTATTGTTTCAAAACCTAGTCCCTCTCGACTGCTTTGTTCGAAGCTGACACTTTGGTACTTCCAAGTTTGACCTCGCTGATGAAATTGTAGGTTCTGATATATCTGTTTTAATGAAAACTGTTTTTCAGACAGACTTGTTTCCAACTGTTCACCAGTATCATCACTGTAGTTTTGATGGCAGTCTTGATAGGGACTAACGCATACTACAGCCGTAGTTTTAAGCATTTCAACGGGATTTCCGTTTTAAACGACCTTGTTTAATGGTCACTTTTCTGCAGTGTTCTTCGCTACTTTCAAGGTTTCGTCCATTTGAGTGAAGATGATGATTTTATCTTTCGTGTTCCGTCAAGCATCGTTCGATGGGTTTCGAGCACAAACTGGTTTGAATGTTTTAGGAGAGTAGTTATTACACTTTTCGATACGTCATCATTCTGATCGCGTTGTCATTTCTCTTCGTTCATGTTTACAAACGACTGCTAACATGTGAACATTATCGACGAATATAGTTGAACGGAATTCAAACCCAGAATGCGTATGGGCTGAAAAATCAACACGGTGGTTGAAAGGCATTTAAAATTCATCTCAGATTCCTTCTGAAACTAGGGGAGCTGTATGCGTGAATGGCCCGCGGTTAAGAACCGAACAAAAATCAAGTCGGAAATATTGGTTACAAGACTACAGATTGGCCTAGAATTGACCAATCAGATAACAGGTAGGGCATAGATGTCTATGTAACACGCCTTTTTAAATGTACCACTCCAAGTAATTCTTTCGGGGGGAAACGTGAAACACTATTAGGAACAGTGAAACGAACGGATTAGGTTGCATCTTTACGGAATTACTCGGCTATTGTGTAAAGGCTTTGGTCTGGATGGATCAAATAAAGTTTCAACCAGTGAGAAACACTACAAATCCCCCAAAAATTGGAAATAGCCTTCACTGTCACAGTGAAAATAAAGACTGCGAAAGGGTAAATATGGTAAAACATTCATAAAACACTTAGCAACATCGGAAATTTAGCAGT
This sequence comes from Paragonimus westermani, assembly GCA_008508345.1. Lineage (NCBI taxonomy): Eukaryota > Metazoa > Platyhelminthes > Trematoda > Plagiorchiida > Troglotrematidae > Paragonimus > Paragonimus westermani. The sequence continues at coordinate 150,455 of QNGE01001133.1, read as the reverse complement.
TTATTGACATGAGCATTGGTGAATGCTAAGCCAGAACAACCGAAAATGTGTTACTGGATCGTCATACTACCCCACTGCTTAAGGTCAACTTAGGCAGTCTATCGTCTTTTGAGGGTTTGCTTATCTGTACCGTTGGAGGGGGGTGAAGAACTTTCAGAAGAAAGTGGGTTTTTAAATCGGCTTGACGACAGCACAGATGAGATTACTTTGACTGTGAAATATTGTTCCATTATATACATCAAAAACCGAGTAAATAACGTCAGTGTTCACTAAACGAAAGCTTCCTGTCTATCGCTTTTCGGATTCAGCACAAGAGGTGTGTCCATACATTTATCCAGTAATCTGCACAGATCAGCAAGTACGTTCTGGCCCTTACATATATATGTATATATCTGTTGAGAATATCTGTAGCCCGGGTAACATCATGACTAAGTGTAAGAGGCAAACACCGAATGAGGGATATATATTGTGACGTTTAAAATCCACACTAGAATCCGTTGTTAAACAGTGTGATCATGGGAAACAGTACACCTCGTCCACCGGCTCGTCGGCATGTTTGTCTGTCTACCGCTCGTCTTCGCCGTATTTGCCTGACCAGTGGGGTGCAGCGGGTGTCGAGCTCGATGTGCCTGTTGAAAGCATTGTGAGTGAACGACTTGTCGTTCCTGCTTCTCTTTTGCTCACCCGCCAGTTTGACCTCATGACCTGTGGTTGTACGGTGTTGCCCAAGCTTGTGACTTCTGGTCTAGCTGTCTCAGTGCTATATATATATATATATATATATATATATATATACGCAAATACATACTTATGTATATATATATATGTGTAAGAAGAAACCATTCTACCCGGAAGAGAGCTTTTTCTGCTCAGGCCAGAAAGAAAAACTGTTTCATAGCCATTTATCTGGGTAGTAATGGGAAAACGGATAACTCAGAGCGATCCACAATTGAGGCCTTAAGTAATTCTGGAAAGTAAACTCAAGTTGCTATTGCTTCAGCCTTGTGAGCACAGCAAATCAGGCAATTCATCTTAAGTGGATGAGGACGAGTTGAATGAGCGATCGTTCTAGCCAATTACACATTAATACTGTATCCGTGACTGATCATACTATTGTTTGTTAATTATGTCGAGTAGAATCTTGACGTGCAAAGATGTTACTGATGAGTAGTCGGGGATTTGGTTTATTTTCAAGTTGACCACCACTCACATTTGATCGCAGCCTGCGCATTCAGATAGACGGTCCAGCCAGCCTCTTTCGAAAAGAAACACTAGACTCGCGTTTCGCTCTCATTAGAGCTCATCAGTAGTGCATCAGTAATCTAAAATATCACCTTGAAGGTTTAAGGAGATCAGTGATCACGACCTGTCTTGAAAGTCCTAATCGCGGGGTTATCGATTGGAGTTAACAGGCGGTAACTGTGTCTCCTCTCGAGACGATCGGGCAACCTGATCATTGCTCACAAGCCAGAGTGGCTGAGCGTTCAGATTTGATAATTCCGTCGTGCCTAATGTGAGGTCAATGGCGCAGTGGTTAACACGGTTGTCTCATGATTGGAATGGCCGGAGTTCAAATCGCGGCCGTGGCAAGGATGTGCACTACTGATGAGCTCTGATGAGAGCGAAACTTGAGTCTAGTGCTTCTTTTCGAAAGCGGCTGGCTGGACAGTCTATCTGAATGCGAACGCTGAGATCAAATGTGAGTGATGGTCAACTTGAAAAAGTACAAAGATATGTGTGATCTTGTCTACTCATTCATGCTTGTGAATTACAGTAAGCAAAATGTTTAAATCCTAGCCAAATCTCAAAGCACTTATGAGGATAAGGTAGTAAGACTGTGTACGTTCACCGACTTAATAGTCAAAGACTGTGCTATTGAGTCGAAGGCGAGTATGTCTTCAAATATTAATTTCATTCTTTGTAGGATTTTGTTGAAAGTGGAAAATTGCGGAAGACTCAATAATTCGATAAATGTGTCACTCGGTATTAGAGTTCATTCGTTGCAGTATTGTTGAAGTAAAACTGTATCTAAATATTGTGAGTTTATTTAGCGTTTATCAGAATGAACATACAGGCACATAAAAACGGCTTTGTCTCTGATTCACACGAGTGCATACATTTTTGACTACATTTTGACGACTAATTACTCGATATGAAACAGTTTATTAAAATCAAGGATCTAGACATGATGCAAGTGACCGAGGCTTGCTAACTATGAGTGGTTTATAGGCGTGAAATTACTAAACAAAAGTTACCTTATACTTTGGCGCTGACATCTTTAAACCTCAAAGATTTCGATCGGTTAATATGATCGGCACTCAATTGGTCGACTATTTTATAATAGTGTCTCAGTTATTCCGAAAATCTATTGGTGGGTTAAGCATAGTGACCGACAGAGTGGACCAATCGCAGTCAACTATATGTTAACAGTACACTAGGTCGTAATGTATCAGAACAGCCATTAACGAATCCCTGTATCAAAAAATGGATACATTCATATGATAGCTGAAATCGACTGATGTTTTTGTTCCGGAGTTTAATTTACACAGTCGTTTCGTCGCCCAGTTTTAGCACGATATTTCTCGCACTCCTCGGGTGATGCAACACGTGCGGCACGATGTATACCGTTTCTCCTGTTTCAGTGATTTGTACAAATACCGTACAGTATCACAGTGCCACATTGCGGATTCAGGCCTACTAACTGAACGTGCACCGCTCCTGTTATCGAGCCTGTCCTTGTGAACTACTGATCATTTCATAAGCTTGAATTGTTTGCTTTGGTTTTATCGCAGACTGTCAGTGGGTGTGCGCGTTAGATTTTCGCTGACATTCGCTGCTTTGTTACTTAATAGTTTTATCCAACAGTTATTGCTCGTCAACGGAAATTTAACAGTTTTGTTGCCGTGTATCCCTTCTAGTAGATAACACGATAGTGCTTTCAGTAGGACAGCGTATTTGGTGGAGCTAATTCAAGATGGACCGCAACTTTATGGACAAGAGCCGACATCTGGAGTTCAGTAAGACGCACCATGAAACATTCTTACAAAAACAATGTGTTGTGGCCTGATTTTTCCAACGTTTAGAATCACGCTTTCAAACAACACGTCTGTAGTTTTACTCTTCTCTATAACACATACTTGGATGCTGTTGTGTCTCTATTCGGGTTCAATCAACGGTAAGCCTTATCGGCAATCACAACGCTAGGGTGAACACATGACCCAGTAGAAGTACGTACCATATTGTCACATTTACAGGCGGTACCTTCATTCTAAGTGTGTGGACGAGCGAACCGTTGGTTGTTGAAGCCACGATCAATCAGGACGCAGCTTGAATCTTGGCATGAATGTGAGGCACACAGGTGGCCTTGACGCGCAAGCAACAGATGTCATTCCGATTGCATATCACACCAGACACTTCTCAATGACCATTCCACTACCATGACATTCAGATTTGGAATTAAATCAACGGAGAACACCACGTTCCCAATTTCTGATAGTTCAAGTTTTTCAACTACCAGAAGGATCAAGACATGCGATAAATAGTTGAGAGAAATTCGGGATGTTGATTACGTCGAACTGAACTCTCCCCACAGTGGATCACGGCCTTCACGTTCAGATAAGCCCTTCACCTGGCCTCGAAAGAAAATACTAAACTCGGGTTTCACCCTTGTTGGAGCTCATTAGTAGTGCACACCCTCTTCCGGACTGGAATTTGCAGTCTGGCCCCCATGCATATCAGAATAGCACAATAGCCATAACGTCGGTATCCTCACAAGATACATGGCCGAATAATCATCCGAATACTCAAGTCAGCGTCATGTGAGTAATGTTCAGCATGCGCCGATCATTTCGAATGCAGGTTGAATGGAATTGCTGTGAACATTTCAACCGACAATCAAGTGATCAGGACTTCAGAGTTGAGTTGAATTCACTGTCAATTTTCAGACAGTTAGCATGAAGAAATCCATCATCCCATTATGGTTGTGTTTCCACAACACACACGTACAGAATTGACCCTCCTCGGAATCGTCGTAAACATTGAAAAATGAACCTGACCAAATGTATAAATTGCCTAGACTGGCTAATTTCCCAAGATAGCCCAGGCTTAAGGAAGTACTTTGGACAAATAGCTAGAAGAGGCACAGACCATGTTATTAAAGCGGATCAGTCTAAATAATCCAATGTAATAAGTTACAACCAATGCTTAGCATCATACGCTTAGGTATATACAGTATAGGTCCATGTCAACTGTTTGAAATACGGTCGCAGCAACTGACTGTTGTCCACAGCTGAACACCAAGCAGTTCCCCATGGAAGTGGTTCTGTGGAACTCGTTTCTCTAGTTGTTTAACCTTACTCCGTTTCCAATAATTGTTGATGAATTATTGAAACCAAACTTACTTAACAGTGCACATGCGACTGGTAGTCAAATTGTTGGAACAGTTACTGTAGCAGTCATGAATGCTTTTATGAAAACACCGTACATTTAAAAAAATAACTTTCACTTTATTTGCATTCCAAACTTTTGTCTGCAGTTGATTGTTGGCCTGTCTGTTACACCGGTTCCTTCCCGTATATGCTCGTCCACATTAATCGGTGGGACTGGGTGTGTTGACTGTACGACCAGCTAATTATTCGAGCGGATTTATGAACACCATCCAGTCTGGTACATTGTCCGTGTTGCCGAGAGAGTCACTGATGCAATGATAGCACATCTCGTTGAACCAAACCGCGTTATCAACTCACTGACTTAATTTGGTCAGACCTACTGAGATAAAAACAGTCTGCAGATGGAATTAGGGTTTAGAATCCTCACCAAAGTTGAGCCACCTTTGTTCTTTAAGATGTTCCATCCGTATGCACAAGACTGCCACGTTCCTGCCTTAAATCTGTCAATGACTGCAACCTATTTTATCACGAGGCTAATCACTGCGTTTGTGGTGAGTAAATAAGACGATATTTGGAATCTCCAAGCTTCCGATGTAGATCAGGTGATGGAGCATGTGCTGCATCCGGGCATATTGTTTCTGTCACTGGGACTCTTCTAAATTATTAAATCTGTCAAACTACTTACCGTTAACATAATTCCAATGCTCATTGGCAGTCTGTCGGCCAATGTACGGAAGGACTAACTCACTGATTTTTGAATCAGTGCTTACTTGTGAACTATAGTATGCCTGATTCCAGCAGGATGGTGGACTCTCAATTCCGCATCTTGGACCCAAATACACCTGAATGTTACACCCAGACAAATATAAGTTACACGCGGGGAACGTTTGAGCAACTATCAGATTTGGAGCTTGTAGAGGTTCCTGTTGTGTCTCTATTCGGGTTCAGTCAGCAGCAAGCCTTACGGGCAATAACAAAGGTAGAGAGAACACGTGACTCGGTAGAAGTACATACTGTATTGCCCCACTTGCAAGCGGTAGCGTCATTTTAAAGTGCGTGAACGAATGAGTCGTTGTCGTTGAAGACACGGCCAATCAGAACGCACCTTGAGCCTTGGTACGAGTCTGGTAAGTTACTCTGCAGCGTTAATTCCCAGTGGGCTTGCAATAAACTAAACCTGTTTCGTCAGTTTTGCGGATATCGGCGATATCCGGTGATACAGAATTACAACATACGTGCACACAGATTCACGTCACATCGACTCACAGTCCGGTTAACACGGTCTGAACGTCTTCGGCTTGTCCGTTAACATCAGACATCACCGTCCACAAACCACAAGAAAAAAATCAATCTTAGATGCAGCTTTCTACGTTCGGTACTTTTGATGTGTCATGAGAATATTTATCAGGACTTCCATAACTACATCGGTCAGCTGATAAGTTCCTTAGTGAATATAAAACTTTATTCTTGAGGTACTTAAAGGAGACTGTGGTTGAGGTTCTGACGCTGGAAAAGGAACTGGAGTTGATTCGTTTGGTGCAATCACATACGAAAAGACTAGTTGAAGTGAGTTACAGACACATACGACTTGTGTAGGCTGACACAAGGAATTGAACTAGTCGGAAGCTCTCCCTTAATAAATGCCTGTTCACTAACTCTCGCACACGTTGCAACATTTTTAAACGGTTCATTTGGTAACACCTGCTGGGGGTGAGCTATGAACTGACATTGTTGGTCTTAATTCCCCCTGGAAGCACTGGCAATCCACAAGGCCGGAGTAAACGAGGACCTCTAGGTAGCAAGCATCTAGGCGTCGTAGATTCGATCAAATTCACCAAAATTGTAATACTTTAAATGTTTTTTAAGGACACAATAGACCACCATCATATGCGTTATCAACCATGAATTTTAGACGATCATTGAAAACAGGCAGTCATTTTCGACATTACCAACTTCAAGGCACTGCCCTCCAAATTTGCCTTATCAAGTACATATTAAATAGAATATAGGACAGTCATGAGGCAGAAGATATTGAGCAAATTGAATTCGACATCAGGAGCCAACTACCATGGAAGACTGACCGAATAAAACAAGAATTTTTTCGCACACATCACCGGTTGTCTTCAACATGCTTTCGATGCCGGCCACTGCGTTTGGGTTTAGGTGTCACAACTACACAGTGAACGAAATGATCGGGCCGACGTTGTGACCGTCCTTCGGTGTGGAATTCACAATTAATGACGCCCGGCTTCGCACTTGATTGCTGTTTTACCTTTTTGTTCACGTAGCAGACTATGTCAATGAGTTCCGGATGTGCTAGGCTATCCACTACCGTAGAATCCAATCCATTCTACTGTTGTGGGTTTCACTACAACCATAGATGAACTGGTAAACGACACAGGTGACCAAACAGATAGACGCAGCAAGTCTGGCTTTTGATAACTAGCTACACCTAGACTACATATTTTTCCACCCATAATTTCTGTGAACAGATACAAATTTCTCGAGGTAGCCGTCGGAAAGCAGTGTGGTTACGAAGCAATATACTTTTCATGTCAGACGGCCATTCGTACAAATCGACTGCATTGTGCCAACTGATGCTTGTGGACTCTAGAAGCAAAACAAGGAAACTGGAAACACTGACCACTCTAAGTAGGTTTCTGGTGGCTGAAACGGTATGTTGTCATAAAGCCTGGTTGGTATAATATCTAGAAATACCAATCTCGTGCATAACAGATGAGTATGTGTGAAGTTCAGTGGATAAGAGACGATGGAAGTCTAACAGAGCCAGTGGAAACAGAATTTAATCGACACACTTTATACGAAGTAGTCATAGAAATATTATCTGATATTTATCTTCCAATCATTTCAAAAAAAACTTGCTAAATTAATGACTATAGGGCTGTTAGTGGCTACATTGTTTATTTGCTAGAAGTGGCCTATTTACACTCAAACCGAACCTGTTCTGTACATAAGGAAATGATACTCTCGAGATAATCAAAAGGGACGGGCAATTGGACAACACGGAATTAAGTAAAACCACACACAAAGCTTACACTCTGATACCAATTAACGTCGGTAGAAAAAGGGATACGCATCAACATAATATAATGTTTTACAACTCATAGATACCTCCAAAACATTTATCACCTCAAGTCAATCGTTAACCTGGAGGATTGACTGTACCTTCCCAACTAGGCTGAACATCCCAGCGAGCCATCGAAATGATTGTTGTTACGGCGAATTCGTCATGTTTGAAATGAGATGTAGTGCAACACATTCGTCCCGTATGTTAGGTGGCTCCTCCATGCGTGGTGTTTAAATTTCAATCAGTTTCAGATCTCTGTAATGAATCGCCGCAGCCACGTTGCTTGAAGTTGTTTTGGAATTTACTTTCCAACGATCGAGTTACTGTCCTATCAGACAACGAGTTTGAGTTTGTTCTGGTTAGCCAGAAAAGTGTACACTCGGCTAATTTGCTCACTTTTATCTCAAACCGCAATGAGTTTCTTCAAGTGCAAATTGCAGAGGCTTAATCCATATGAAAGTGATTATAACTGAACGGCACTCAGGATCATTGATGACAAGTTAATCACATAACTATCTATTTTCTACGGCAATGTAATTTCATAAAAAATTTTGTCAACTGGCCTCTGCAATGAAGATAACATCGGCTACGGTGACTGCTGGCGGAAATCGGCTTCTACGTTAATCACGGGGCGAATACAGTGGATTATGACATTCCGTTAATGTAAGCATCAGCACTGATTCCACTGGAGTGTTCCGCGATGCGGTTGTGTTTAGCCAACCACCGATTTTAAATAGTAGTGGAACTTTTAACCGTGACAACTTAAGTGCCCACTAACAAATAACGATATCTCAATGAAAGTCAATGGAAAGGTCAAGTCAGTGGTTTCATTCTTTTGTAGGATACCCGCACCAAATTTAGTGCGAATGAACTTGAACAGTTTGGGCGTCGTGTTTAACATGTTATTGATAAACAGATTGGGAATAACACAACGTTTCGAGCAAGTTGTAATACTCTACGTTTCAACCACCTCGGGTGGCCTTCCTCAGGAGTGTTGTAATTGTTAGGGTCGGCGCACAGGCATAGTACAGTGAAGCACGACCGGACGGTGTCCAGTTCCGTCTGGCTGGCACCTAAATTCGGATCCAGGTCCAGCCGCGCCGTGCCTGACCGTGTACTGACTCACCGATTCACACCCAGCTGATGCGTTTGCATTGGCTGCATGTACAGATGATGATTGCGTCGTGCGCGCGTTCGGTGTGCGAGAGAGATTTATGGCCGGGATTGTGTGGTCGTGCATGTGCAGGACAGGCCAGTGAGCGTCACTTAGCCTAGGCAGATTGCAATATGATGGGTCGCATGGGGGGGAAGGGTGAAACAACGGCAAGAGGTCTAAGTTGGCACTCTATACCACTTTCCATATCTGTTTCCATTTTCGCCACAAGATTTTCCATTGCATGCTAAAGCACATCACTTTGGTGCATTAGAATTTCCACCTTAAATTCTTGGACGTGACGGCAAGAACGCGATTGGCCCAACTAACCGTAAGGGACGACCAATCTTAATTACAGCGCTTCGCATTGGCTACTTTTGCAGGGGAAGTGGTTTGGGTTACTCGAGGGGTGTCAACGGATTTGCCTAATGAGAACAAAAGTGGGTGAAGCAACCTATAGGGTTGCCGTGGTGGTGGTGACAATACGTGGTGTGATTGTATACGTGTCCCTACCCTGTCTATCTCTAAATGTCTGTCTTATATATCTTGCATGTTTTACGTTTGCGACTGATGAGAGTAAACGAAATGTTAACATATCGCAACATATGTCTTCTTTCTGCGCTGATAATGAGAACGGGGTTAGCGGCCAAAGTGGAGCACAGATCACCTGACCCTGTTCCTATTAATTCATCAAACCGCTGGCCGTATTGGTTCCTTTGACAGGTAAAGGGTTTTGAGTGGTTAGGGGTGTCTGTGAATCTCACGTCCAATAGGCGTGAGCTTTGGGGGCGTGGTAGACTTCGAGCCGTGATGAGAGAGTGAACCAGTTTGTGAGAACATTTTCAGTAGTTCTCTCACATACATGACTGGCGGATGCGAGTACACCTGCATCAGTCCCGAAACATGCAGACGTAGTATCGAAGCATTTGAAAAGGGTGATGACTGGCGCACGGTTGCCCTTCTGAAAGGAGTCAAGTGTAATACCGCTTAAAATTGGCTACATGTGGATTGCATCAGTAATGAGGCTCATCCTCGTAAAGGACACAGAAGCAAGATTCTGACAGAATCAGGGATCGACATGTTGCTGGTCATAGTACTAAAACAATCAAGGTCGCCATGACGAAGGTCAATCCAACCACACCAGTTGGGTTATTGTGTCATCTTTTCGTCGATGTTGCACTGGGAATGGTTTGGCAACGAGGAATGCAGACGATCCGCAAAACGACTTCCGATACACTAAAACTTGTTTTAGTTTTTCTACCGTTAGGAGGTCGCAACGTACTATGAACTTCGTTCAGTGACACCCCTCACCCCGTGGTCGCCAGGTTAGATTGAGAAAGAAGCCTGTGTCATCACACGGTCTTACTCATTGAATGGTGCCCTGGCAAATCAGTCTAATTGTGGTGGATTGTCAGGTCGGAGGTGCGAGTTTTCGAACGCTCGGCCGAATACCTCAACGTGGGGGAGGTACGTTCAAAAGCCTGCTGCGATCGGATCAAGAACAACGTGCGCAACCGGATGAGTCATCGCTCGACTGGATCGGGCCAACGGGCGAGGCAGGGCAGGCGAAATACGACAGACGGCCAGATCGGAGGCGTGGTTTTTCCAACATTT